>VDFB02275528.1:0-36847 GCA_007258455.2 Sequoia sempervirens
TTTTCTTTATGTCGCCACAATTTGATTTTTAATTTTCATGTTTGTCTAACATCTCGGCCGAACGTGCGAAAATAATAGCCGACATTTCGACGAACACCAGGTTCGTCGATATTTCGACGGACGTCGGGGATAAACTTTCGAAACAATTGGAAATTACACATCAAATTTTACAAGCACCCGACGAACATCAAATTTTACATATTTTTTCAGACAGTTTTATCGTATTTTGCAGTCAAATGCATTAGTGACATGATTTACATTGTGCTCTAAGGTCATTGACCTTTGTTACATAATCTTGGATGTTGTCAAAAGAATTTGGATCAAGACTCATTAGTTCGTTGTCAACTTGATAACCATGAGCTTCATCAGTTGTACCATATAGAGTTTTTAATTTTTCCCATGCATCATGTGAATCTTTACAACCTTCAATTTGGAACATAATATCAAGAGAAACTAAACTCCTTAGACAACCAAGAGCTTTTGTATGTTCAAGAATCAAATGTAATTTTTCCTTATCATTTGTGAGTTTAGTTACCTTCTTCTCAATATAGGGCGTATATCCTAGTTGCATTAACACATTCCATGCATCTTGATGCCATGTATTTTAGTTGTATGGTGTTAGCAGTGGAAAATTAAATGTACTGTAAGATTTGATAAATAACATACCCAGGAATCTAATGACTGAAAGAAAGAAAAACCATAAATATGAAGAGAAATAAACTATATTCCTCTCAAGAATGCAAAGCTATATTCAGCTTGAGAATTGAGATTTACAAAGGAAATGCCTTGGTTATATAGGCCAAGGGGAGAGATAGATGCAACCAGATTATGACTGTTAGCATCCTACGAGGTGTGACAACTCATGTCATTAAAGGCTTAACCACCTTATCCCTATGTAAAGTTAAGTTAGTGTGAAGAGGACATTAGTGGAGAACTAGCTAAGAATGAACTAGTTAGATAAAGTACCCCTTTCACACTAACACCCCCCTTAATTGAAAATTAGGGAGAAGTATACAATGCAAAGGAAAATATGGGTCCCGACTACTAGGCTCGATGAAATACCTATGTACATAATAACCTCTCAATGATAAAGAAGGAGAAAAACCAATGGGAAAAAACTCTTGCTTATGAGAGGGTGAATGAAGAAGGTCTAAGTGACCCCCCAGAAGAGATTTGCCTCACCCCCAAGAAAGACCGAAGATGAACATACTTGCTCTCAGTGAAGGGTTTGGTGAATATATCTACAACCCGATATGCTATAGGATAGTATTGCAAATCAATGACCTGCTCCTGAATTAGCTCCCAAAGAAAATGCATATGGATCTCGATGTGTTTGGTTTGTTGATGATGGACGAGGTTCTTTGAGATTTGGATGGTGCTCTAGTTGTCACAATAGATGACTGATAGCTTCTGAAAGGTGATTCCAAGTTTAGTGAGGATATTATAAATCCAAATAGCCTCAGTGGCATCATTGACAACTCCCTGATACTCAGCCTCAGTTGAAGAAAGAGTAATAGAATGCTGCTTCTTGCTTTGCCAACAAATGGGGCCAAAACCATAGTGAAAATTGTAGTTAGATGTGGACTTGCGATCATCAGTATCACCAACCCAATCACAATCTATGTATCCAAGTAAGCCTAAACTTGTGCCTGCTGCATAGTGAATCCCATACTGATGAGTGCCCTGAATGTAGTGCAAGATGTGTTTGGAAACATTCCAATGAAGCTCATGTGGTTCTGTCATGAAGAGAAAAACAATGTCAACTGCAAAGGAAATGTTAGGGAAAGTATGAGTCAATTAGATGAGGTTACCAACAAGTTGATGATACAAAGTAGCATCAACTAGTGGTGTGGAACATTTGGCCTCAAGCTTAACTCTAGAAAAAAAGGGAGTTGAAACAGGCTTACAATCAGCCATATGAAAATGTGACAAAAGATCAAGAGCAAACTTGGGTTGTGCAAGTGAGATCTTGGAAGAGGTTTGAGTGATCTTGATCCCGAGAAAGTAGTGCAAGAGACCCAAGTCAGTCATGGAAAATCTTTCGTGTAAAGCAGTCTTGACAGTCGAGATAATGGATTAAGCGCTCCTAGTGACAATCAAGTCATCAACATAGAGAGCTAAGAAGAGAAGAGCATACTCTTACTACAAGATGTAGACATTCAGATTGGAGTGGCATCTGGAGAACCCAATGGAGAGAAGAAAGGAATCCATTTTGGCATACCAAGCTTGTGGAGCCTATTTGATGCCATAGAGGGACTTCTTTAGTTTACAAACGAGTGAAGAATCTTGAATGAATCCTTGTGGCTACTCCATATAAATTTCTTCATGTAGATATCCATGAAGAATTTCACTCTTCACATACATTTGATATACAACCCAACCAAGAGCTACAAAAATAAAAAGTAGCAAGCGAATGGAGTCAATTTTGGCAATAAGGGAAAAGGTCTCAGCGTAGTCAATACTGGGTACTTGAGAGAAACCTTTGGCCACAAGTTGTGCTTTATATGTTAGGGTTAGAGATGGTAGATATCTAACAATTAAATGCATATTTAACTAATAAATAGAGAAACTAAAACACACAAAGAATAAATCATAACACAAAGAATTTAACGTGGTTCACCCAATCTGGGCTACATCCACCAAATCGCAACCATCCAATACTTTTATTATCCAGTACAAAACCTATTACAATTTTGCGAATAATCGCGTTTGTTTTTTTTTTACAATTAAATGCAGATTTAACTAATAAATAGAGAAACTAAAATACACAAAGAATAAATCATAACACAGAGAATTTAATGTGGTTCACCCAATCTGGGCTACATCCACCAAACCGCAACCATCCAATACTTTTATTATCCAGTAGAAAACCTATTACAATCTTGCGAATAATCGCGTTTGTTTTGTTTTTATCATACTGTAATACCCATCCAAACCCCTTTTTAACAAGCTTAGAAGCTTCCAGATTTTAGGTTCTACAAAATCGGATTTTTCCTTTTTCGTTGATTTTTCCCTTTTTTCATTACAACGCAAAAAAGTAGGAGGAAAATTTTTCTCAAGGGTTGCCACCCCCAAACCCCCGCCCGAGGCCCGACCAAGCCCCGGACCTCGGCAAGGATACGTGTCGGGGTGTACAATATACCATGGGCTATACAATATAGCATGATCAGTCGCTACATACCAACAATCTCCCACTTGGAGACTAATCAGACTCCACACCAACATAATCTCCCACTTGGAGACTGATCCTAGATGGCACTGCTGCAATTACAGCTCCCACTGAAAATAAGTACCTTGGACCTTGCTGCTTTGTTATACTTGAATTCAACCTTGAAGACCAACTGAATCTGAAGAGGAGCTCAGCTTCTCCCTTGTCACCACCTTCATAAACATATCCATTGGATTGACATCTATATGTATCTTGTCTAGCTTGACCTATCCATCCTCCAACATCGAATGAATGAAATGATATCTCAACTGTATGTGTTTTGTTTTAGAATGCAAGGCAAAATTCTTTGCAAGATGTATAACACTTTGGCTGTCTGTAAACAAGTAATTTCCAGCCTATTGTTTTCCCAACTCATCCATGAAAAGTTGTAGCCATATCATCTCCTTCACCGCCTCTGTTGCAACAACATACTTTGCCTCTGTGGTGGATAAAGCAACCACCTTCTGCAATCGAGAAATCCAACTCATTGTTGTCCCACCAACTATAAATACATCTGTGGTACTCCACCTGGTATCTATATCCCCTACCAAATCTGAGTCAACATAGCTTTTTGAATCAGTATTAGAGCCCCCAAAACATAAACAATTATTGGATGTACCTCTCAAGTACCTGAGAATCCATTTTACCACATTCCAATGCTCAACTCCGGGATGACTCAAATACTTGCTAACAACTCCTACAACATGTGCAATATCCAGTCTTGTGCATACCATAGCATACATTAAACTTCCTACAGCTAAAGCATATGGTACCTTAAACATTTTTTCTTCCTCCTCTTGTGTCTTCAGACACATATCCTTAGCCAATTTGACATGACTAGGCAAAGGTGTGCTGACAGCTTTTGCATTCTCCATGTGAAATCTCTGCAACACCTTTTCAACATAATTAGCCTGAGATAAAAATAATTTTTTGTTTTTCCTATCTCTACAAATTTTCATACCAAGGATTTGCTTTGCTGCCCCCAAATCCTTCATAGCAAAAGATTTTGCTAACTGTTGTTTTAGCTCACTTATGTGATCCATGTTAGACCCTGCTACAAGCATGCCATCAACATATAAACATAAAATAATGTAGCTGTCATTATCCAACCTCTTAAAATAAACACAATGGTTAGAATTACATTGACTGTAGCCTTGCTTAGCCATAAAACTATCAAATTTCAAGTACCATTGCCGAGGTGCTTGCTTCAAGCCATATAAATTTTTCTTCAATCTGCACACTAGCTTCTCCTTACCTTTGACCTCAAACCCTTGTGGCTGGTCCATATATATTTCCTCTTCCAAATCACCATGGAGAAAGGCTATTTTAACATCAAGCTGTTCTAAATGCAAATCTTCAACAGCCACAATACTTAAAATAATACGAATATAAGTCATTTTAACAACTAGAGAAAAAATCTCATCAAAATCAATACCCTTTTTCTGTGCAAATCCCTTTACAATTAATCTGGCTTTAAATCTTTTCTTATCTCCATCCTCTTTTAGCCTATAAACCCATTTATTTGGTAAATCCTTTTTACCTGTAGGCAACTTGCATAATTCCCAAGTTTGGTTTTTCAGCAAGGAGTCCATTTCTTCTTCCATTCCATGCTCCCATTGAACCTTAGTATCCACCTGCATAACTTCATCATAATATTCTGGTTCACCAACATCAATTAACAAAATAGTATACAAAAAGGGAGAGAATCTTTCTGGAGGTCTACTTATCCTTGAAGACCGTCTAACAAGAGTTTGTGGTATTTGTTGTTGCTGTTGTTGCCCAACATGAAGAACCACTGAAACATCATTGTTTGGAATATCATCCAACACTGCATAATCATTTTCTTTCTTCTCATGTTGCAGCAACAAATCTTTGTACAAAAATTTCTCATTGAATATGACATCCCTGCTTCTCACAATTTTTTGATTTTCAAAATCCCAAAGCCTATAACCAAATTCATCAATCCCATATCCAAAAAATACATATTTCTTTGATTTTGCATCAAGCTTGGTTCTATTTTCAGAATCTATATGTGCAAATGCTTCACAACCGAAGGTTTTGGGAAAAGAATAACTCACCTTCTTACCTTTCCATGCTTCCTTTGGAATACTACAACCCAAAGGATTAGAGGGACCTCTATTAATTAAATAAACAATAGTGTTTACAGTCTCTACCCACATTTTTAAAGGCAAACCAGCATGCAATCTCATAGTCCGTGCACGCTCCATTATTGTTCTATTCATGCGCTCAGCCACTCCATTTTCTTGTGGAGTTTTTGGAACTATTTTCTGTCTACGAATACCATTTGAGGAACAATAATCTTCAAAATCTTTGCTGCAATACTCACCACCATTATCAGATATGAGACATTTTAACTATTTACCCATCTCATTCTCAACCAAGCTTCTCCATTTTTTAAAAGTTTCAAAAACATCAGATTTTTGCCTAAGGAAATAAATCCATACCTTCCTAGTTGCATCATCAATGAATGTAACATAATACAGAGAGCCACCAAGAGAAGATACCTGAGCTGGTCCCCATACATCCATATGCACAAGCTCCAATTTCTCATCTTTCTTTTGCTTCCCATCCTTGAGAAAACTTACTCTTTTTTGTTTTCCATACACACAACTTTCACATAAATCCATATTAACACATTTTAGAACTGGTAAAACATTATTTGAATGAAGTACTTTCATACCTTTTGCACTCATATGCCCAAGTCTATTATGCCACAGTGCTGATTCAGAGTCTACAACAACTGTATGATCTTCTACCTACTGAACTGCAGCAACTGTTCCTGAACATTGATCTTTTTCCGTAACAATTAAAGTAGAAGGAACAATATGAGTTGTACAAAGATATAAGGTTCCTACTTTCACACCTTTTGCTGCTACTAAGGCACCCTTTGTAACCTTCCAATTTTTATCACTAAATGTAACAACACAACCTTCATCATCTAGTTGCCCTGCTGAAATTAAATTTCTGCTTAACTTTGGAACATGCTTACCTCACGTAGTAGCCAATGATTCCCATTTTGTAACTTAATCTTGATTCTTCCCTTTCCAACAATCTGATAGGGTTCGTTATCTCCTAAATAAACTAGCCCAAAATCCCCTTGGACATAATCAAGAAAATAACTTCTATGGGGGGTAGCATGAAATGAAGCCCCTGAATCTAACACCCAAGAATTATCAGCATTATTACCACATTTGCCTCTTTACTTCCTTCCTTTTTGTCTCCTTCTTTATTTTTCTGAGACCAACAATCTTTCTTCAAATGACCCGGCTTACCACAGTACCAGCAATCCCTCTTGTCTCTAGATTTGGACCTTTTGTCTTTTGATTTTCCTCGTGACTTCCCACGATTTTCAGAATTATTTCCTCTCTCCTTTGTTCTGCCCCTGCTTTCTGCATTCAAAACATTGCCTGATGTGGATGTTCCACTTGAGCTTTTCCTACGAATTTCCTCGCTCAAAATAATACCAACAACATCATCAAATTTCAATGTATTCGAACCATAAACAAAATTGCTAACAACCATTACCAGGCTATTCCAACTTTCAGGCAAAGAGCACAAAATCAAAAGAGCCCTAACTTCTTCATCAAAATTTACTTTTACAGAAGTTAATTGACTAGTGACTGTATTAAATTCATTTAAATGATCAGTAACTGACCCACCTTTTGCCATTTTCATATTAAATAAATGCTTCATAAGAAATACCTTATTCGAAGCGGAAAGGTTTTCATATAACTTTGCTAGGGTTTCCATCAACTCTTGAGTTGTCTTTGCTTTTGTAATATTGAATGCCACCGATTGTTCCAGGCATAAACGAATACTACCAAGAGCCTTTCTATCCAAAATCTCCCAGTCCTCATTAGACATTGCTGCGGGTTTCTTGGTTTCCCCTTCCAATGGCCGCCATAAATCCTTCTGATAGAGATAGTCCTCCATCTGCATCTTCCATAACTGATAATTCTGCCCATTAAACTTCTCAACCTTCTTACCCTCGTCTGCCATTGCTCCCACTCAATCGTGAGACTTCCACTCAGTCGTGAGACCTTCCTAGAGACGATAATTGAAACACAACCTGCTCTGATACCACTTGTTAGGGTTAGAGATGACAAATATCTAATAATTAAATACAGATTTAACTAATAAACAAAGAAACTAAAACACATAAAGAATAAATCATAACACAGAGAATTTAACATGGTTCACCCAATCTGGGCTACATCCACCAAACCGCAGCCACCCAATACTTTTATTATCCAGTACAAAACCTATTACAATCTTGCGAATAATCGCGTTTTTTTAATTTTTTTTATCATACTATAATACCCATCCGAACCCCTTTTTAACAAGCTTAGAAGCTTCCAGATTTTAGGTTCTACAAAATTGGATTTTTCCTTTTTTGTTGATTTTCCCTTTTTCTGTGACAACACGAAAAAGTAGGAGGAAAATTTTTCTTGGGGGCTGCCGCCCTTGAACCCTCGCCCGAGGCCCGGCCCGGCCCCGGACCCCGGCAAGGATACATGCCGGGGTGTACAGTATACCATGGGCTATATAGTATAGTATGATCAATTGCCACATACCAACATTATACTTGTCAGCTGAGCCATCCGCTACAAATTTGGTTTGATAGATCCACTTACACTGAACCAATTTTCTTCCCTTAGGAAGTGGAACAAGATCCCATGTTTCATTCCACATTAAAGAGTTGTACTCTTCCTCCATTACAAAATCCACTTAGCAATAGTAGATGCTTCATGAAATGACTATGGATCTGAAGTTGTGGAAATGTAGGAATGTGGAATGTCTTGATGTTGTGATTGATTCCTCCTTGTATTTGAAGGATCCCCAACAAGAGTTCCTATAGACTCAAGTGTTTGGCGAGCCCAATGAGGCATGGTAGGGGATGGAGGAGGATATTCTGAACTCTCTAAAGAGGAAGATGAAATCTCATGATCAACTCAACGACTAGAGGAAGATTGAGGAAAATCCTCAATGTCAAAATCCTCTAAATCCACTGCGGAGGAAGGAAGAGTAGAGGATGAGCTAGAAGAGATTTCCTAAAAATGCACACTCTCCTCAATGAAGAGCTCATGTGATGTGGGATTCATTAGCCGATATCCTTTGACACCATCAGGGTAACCAGCAAAGATACAAGGATGACTCTGAGGTTCCAAGGCCTTGTGCTTCTCTGAAGGAATATGTGCCCATGTTGGGGAGCCAAAAACTCTAAAGTGCCCCACAATAGGTTTCCTACCACACCAAGCTTCAAAGGGAGTGATGCCCTTTAATGCCTTATGTGGAACCCTATTTTGAATGTGAACAACACAATTGATAACTTTAGCCCAATATGCAGGTGCAAGGGAGAGAGATGATCATGCAACTAACCATCTCTTTCAAGGACCTATTTTTCCTCTCAGCTACACCATTTTGTTGTGGTGTGTAGGGAATAGTATGTTGAAGGTAAATCCCTTCAAGAGCACATAATTGCTCAAATCGATGGTTCACATATTCTCTACTATTATCAGTGCAATTTTTTTTGACACACTTTCTAGATTGCTTCTCAGCACAAGCCTTAAACTCGTGAAATCTATCAAAGAATTCTCCTTTATTTCGAACAAAGTAGACCCATGAGTATTTGGAATAGTCATCAATGAAGGTGAGCAAATAAAAAACCTTACTGAAAGATAACGATGGAAAAGGACCTACTAAGTCTCTATGAACCAATTCAAGGACTTCTAAAGCCATCCAAGCCTTCCCTTTGTCAAACTTGTCTTCAGGATGTTTTCCCAAGGTACAACCCGAACATACACCATTGAAAAAATTTGTTTGAGGAAGACCCGTGACCATATTCTATTTGTTGAGTTGCTAGAGATAGGAGTATTTGAGATGGCCAAACCGCTCATGCCGTAGTTTGCTCACAACATTTGAATGGGTGAGCAATGCAGTCGAATGGGAATCAAGTACAAAATGAGAGAAAGTATACAAGCGAGAATCCTGATTGGCCTTACCAACTGCAAGGAGTGTATTATCTTCAAAATTCTGATGCTGACATAATCTGGAGTGAATTCAACTTTTCTACCATTCTAAGTGATTTGGTAGACAGAGAGAAGGTTGGCTGACAAATCAGGTAGGCAAAGGACATCCTCAAATGTACCATTTCCAGTATCAATTGAACCCTTCCCAATTACATCCACTAGAGAATCATCCCCAATGGGAATGTGGGGCATAGGACAAGGTTCCAACAAAGAAAATTGTTCTTTACTAGAACCCATGTGATGTGATGCACTCGAGTCAAAAATCCACTCTTTTGAAGAATCAGTAATAGCAACAAGTGCACGTGCTTTCCCTTTACCTGATTTTGAAGGAGTAGAGGATTGTTGGGCAGCAAAAGAAGGCAGATTAATGTTGTTCTTTTTGAGAAGATGCTTTAAATCATCGATTTGCTTCTTATGAAAAGAATGTTCCTCATGACCATATTTCTTGCAGTAACTACAAGTTGGCCTTTCCTTCTTTTGAAAATTCCCCTTTGAAGAGGAGGAGTTGGAGTATACTTTTGTTTTTGAAGATGATTGTTCTTGATCTCTTTGTGATTTCTTCTTGAACTTCTTTTGTTTGTTGTTAGGTTTCCTTGATTCTTTTTGACCCTTTGGTTGACCAGCCACCAAAGCTTGTGAATGTGAAGGCTTGAGAAGACCCATTGAAAGAAGCTTACCTTGTTATTGCATCAATATTTCAGAAAATGATGCAAAAGAAGGTGTAGTGAATGTAGATCCCATTGTCAACCTATGAGTATAAAAGCTAGAAACAAAAGCTACAAATTCAGGTCCATGTTTGTTTAGAGTGTTATATACAAGTTGAATGTTTTTCTTCTCTAAGCCACATGATTTACATTGTGCTCTAAGGTCATTGACCTTTGTTACATAATCCTGGATGTTATCAAAAGACTTTGGATCAAGACCCATTAGTTCGTTATCAATTTGATAACCACGAACTTCATCAGTTGTACCATAGAGAGTTTTTTTATTTTTCCCATGCATCATATGAATCTTTACATGCTTTAATATGAAACATTATATCAAAAGAAACTAAATTCCTTAGACAACCAAGAAATTTTGTATGTTCAAACATCCAAAGTAGTTTTTCCTTACCATTTGTGGGTTTAGTTATCTTCTTCTCAACATAAGGTGTATATCCTAGTTGCATTAAGGAATTCCATGCATTTTGATGCCATGTGTTGTAGTTGTAGGGCGTGAGCAATGGAAACTTAAATGTACCCATAGTGAAGAAAAAATAGAGCACAAGGTATGAGAGATGTTCAAGCGCAAAGACAACAAGAGACCCCCCCTTCTTTACTCTATCAAAGAACGCCCCAGAAAAAAATGGTTTGGCACTTTATATTTAGTGTAGTTATAGATTTTTGGATTTTGATGTTTTTACAAATCCTCAAGAAAGGAGCATGTGCTGAAAGTAGACATTTGGTACAATTTCATATGAAATAAACAACACAAATGCGAAGTACACAAAAAATCATGCACTTTTAAAAAAAGAATCAACTCGATCTGAGGCCGTATGCAAAAAGTTACGCAACTTTGAAGTTTGCAAAATGAGAACGGTGAGGAGTCCTCCCTGAGAATTGACAATTTTTGAAAAACCCATGTGCCAAAATATGAAACCGTCTTCACCAATGCGTAGAGCATGAAAAATTAGCCCACATAAAAAAGAAAATTGCATTGAATTTGGAGGTCGGGAGCCCGAGTTATGAGCTTTCAAAGTTGGCTTTGAAAAATCAATTGAACAACGGAGAGAGGGTGAAAAAAATTCACCAAATTTAGCGTAACTACCGCCAAATTTAGTGGTCTGATAATTATAGATGTCCGCCAACAACTTTTCCAAATATAAAAGTCCACCAGATAAATTTAACTGTCCGCCAATTTAGCCGTTACTGGCAACTTTGTCCAAAATCGACATTTTGACAGTCAATTTTATGGCTTCCGGGCCTTCTGAGCACGATGGAAGGGTCAGATTTGACCCAAAATGCTCTAAAATGATGGCTCCTTGTTGGATCTGGCAATGAATCTCCCACTTCAAATTATTGCAGATCTGGCCTCCAATGTTCGTTTCAAGCGAAATAAGGGGTAGATCTGACTGCCTTAGCTGCTTTGGACTCAATGGTGAGCTCAAAATATCTCTAGGAAGCTTCAAAAGACCTGTAACTGACAAGTCAATGTATGAACTCCCCTAGAAACTGATATTTTTTCACATCTTTCTGATTCTCCAAATCATCCAAGGATGCAAGTGAAGAACATACTTAGTTTTGGAAAAACATGCTTAACACTCTCAAATTTCCTAAAGGAATGCTAACCCACAATTCAAATTTGGCTCTGATACCATGTGAGATTTGCTAACTAGCATACCCATGAATCTAATAACTGAAGGAAATCAAAACTAGAAATATGAAGAGGAATAAATTGTATTCCTCTCAAGAATGCAAAGCTATATTCAACTTGAAAATTGAGATTTACAAAGGAAATGCCTTGGTTATATAGGCCAAGGGGAGAGATAGATGCAACCAGATTATGAAAAGTGCTGGCATCCTATGAGGTGTGACAACTCATGTTATTAAAGGCTCGACCACCTTATCCCTATGTAAAGTTAAGCTAGTGTGAAGAGGACTTTAGTGGAGAACTAGCTAAGAATGAACTAGTTAGATAAAGTACCCCTTTCACACTAACATGTACACATTGTGAAGGAAAAATAGAGCACAAAGTAGAAGAGATGTACAAGCACAAATACAACAAGATACCCACCCTTTTCACTCAATCAAAGAACCCCCCGAGAGAAAAATGATTTGGCACTCTATACTTAGTGCAATTACAGATTTTTGGACTTCAATGCTTTTACAAATCTTCAAGAAATGAGCATATGTTGGAAGTATATTTTTGGTACAATATCATATGAAATGAGTAGCATCAATGTGTAGTACACAAAAAATCATGCTGTTTTAAAAAAAATTGCATTGAATTTGGAGGTCTAGAGCTTGAGTTATGAGCTTTCAAAGTTGGTCTTCAAAAACTAACTTTAGCGGAACTGCCACCAATTTTAGTTGTCCTCCAAATTTAGTTATTCGCCAACTATTTTATTACCTCCACCAAAATTAGCATTTTGCTAGATAAAATTAGCTAATCGCCAATTTTAGCTATCTGTTAAAGTTAGTGGTGGTGTTGGCAGATTAAAAAAAATAAAATTTAACATTAGAAAAATATTTAAAAAATATAAAAACTTTGACAAAGTTGTTGGCATATTTAAAAATGTTAGTGGGAAAAAATATAGACATTTTTTTTTTCAAATTATAACTTTAAAAAATATTAAAAAACATTAAAAAATGTTTAAAAGCTTGAAGGTCGAGCAAACATGTGACCCTAAGGTTTGTGCAGGTATCAAGGCTCGAAGGTGATTGGGAGAGGCAAGAAGCACAAAGAAATTGGTTTAAGCGCTAAAGTTTGTAAGGCTTTAGAAGCCAATAAAGGGAGAGGCAGTCTCCTAAAGGAGTCGTAAGCCTCTTACAAGAGGCACTTCCTTAAAGGAGTCGCCCATTTTTAAGGGGGCGTAGGGTCCCAAGTTGGTACAGTGCTTGTGCAAGTACTTGGTACCTCCAAAAAATTTTAAATATATATTTTTATTTTATTTTTTTTAACAATTTTAATCATTATTTTAATTTTTTTTTTAAAGATTATTTTTTGAAAAAATATATTATAAATTTTAAACAAACTTGTAATTTTAGGAAAAAAATGTATATTTTTTAAAATTATTTTTCCATAGGGGCCATATGGTTCCTTGGACAAAAACATTGCCTCACCCAACAACTTTGTCCAAAATCAAGATTTTGGCTGTCAATTTATTGGTTTTTGGGCCTTCTAAGCACGATGGCAAGGTCAGACTTGACCCAAAGTACTCTAAAATAATGGTTTCTTGCTGGATCTGGCAATGAACTTCCCACTTCAAATTGTTGCAGATCTGGCCTTTAGTGTCTGATTCAGACAAAATAAAAGGAAGATCTGACTTTCTCAATTGCTCTAGACTCAATGGTGTGCTCAAAATTTCTCTAGGAAGCTGGAAAAAACCTGCAACTTGCAAGTCAATGTTTGAACCCCCCAGAAACTAATATTTTCTCCACACTTTTTTGGTTTTCTAGATTATCCAAGGATGCAAGAGAAGAGCATACTCAGTGCTTTGAAAAAAGATAGCTCTACACTCCCAGATTTTCTAAAATATTGCTAATGCACAACTCATTCTTGCTCTAATACCATGTAAGATTTTGCTAAATAGCCTACCAAAATGCAAATGAATGAATGAAAGAAAGCAAATACAAAATAAGAGATGAAAAAGAATAAAGTGTATTCCTCTCAAGAAAATGCAAAGCTGCTATGAACTTGAGAAATGAGATTACGAAGGAAATGCCTTAGTTATATAGGCCAAGGGGAGAGATAGGATGTAACTAGATTATGACAAGTGTTGTCATCCTATGAGGTGTGACAAATCAAGTCATTAAGGCTCAACAACCTTATCCCTTTATAAACTTAAACTAGCGTGAAGAGAACTTAAGTGAAGAACTAGCTAGGAAATGAACTAGTTAGATAAAGTACCCCTTTCACACTAACACTAAGTTTTGTCTAAAAGACACTCACACAATGAGTGTTTATTTTTACATCTTGGACATTATATGGACAATGATTAAGTTCTATTTTTTGTTTGAATTCCATCTAAAATAGTATTTATCTGAACCAAAATATCTATCTTGAGATTTACAAATTCTTTCATGAGGTTTTGTATGTCATTTTGTCCTTTGAATGATCTTGTTGCTTTAATTCCATCACATGTCCTTGAATAATTTCTACAAAGCTCCTCAATTATGTCCATATCCAAAACTTTTATGTTCCCTTGTCCCATTAGGTCTAATGCTTGACTTGACTCTTTGTCCAATCCTCTTAGGAACAAGGTTTTATCTAGGTTTTCTTCCACATGATTGCCATATCTCTAGAGGGTAAGTTAAATCTATCCAGATAATCTTCTAGGCATTCATCTTCTTTTCATTTGGTTCTAAAGAGTTCTTCCTTACGATCACTTATCTTGCAATTATCTTGGTAGTTGTCAAGAAATATAATTTCCATTTTTTCCCATGTATGAATGGAATTTGGAGTCAACCCAATAAACCATCTCATGGTAGAATCCTTCAATGAGGAAGGGAACAATTTCAAATTTTGGTTATTTGAACCATAGCCATATGTTTGGCAAAGTACCTTGAACTCAAATAGAAATTGATTTGGATCTTTAGAAGGAAGTCCCCTAAAGGTTAGAAGCATTGAAGGTGAACTATTCTTCATAAGAGTATTTTTGTCAAGATCAATGACTATAGGGTAGGAAAATTTTCTCCCTACAATAGTTATGATTTTTCATGGTAATTGGGTTAGGTTGGTTTCCTTAATGAGCTAAACCTTCTAGGATTTTAGCTTGAGTTTCCTCTAGCTTTGCTTGCAAACTAATGGTTTGTTGGATATATTGTGAGATTATGTGATCTTGAGGGGATGTAGGAATGTATGAGATTTATAATATTCCCAAGGTATAAGATGAGTAGTTTTCCTTATCAACAATACTCTATTATGTGTTACCGCTTTCACCTATAGAATGCTTTTGGGGTTTTGTTTAATAAACCAACCTTGTGAGTCTCTTTCCTTAAGCATGCAAATGTTGTTATAATCCTAATCCTAATAACTACCAACTAATTTATCTACTAGCACTAGTTCCCAATAACACCAAAAAATGACAAGGTTCGTTGTACACTATACATTTGAATAGATTAATGTGTCTAATTGTCAAATCTGAAGTGTGTCAATGGCGACTTGCACCAGACTTCCAACTAATAGTTCTAACAAACTTCAATCTTCATTATTAAACATGCACTCTTCTACTTACTTAAAAGGAAATGGACTAATGTGATTAACTAAATGTCCATTCATCTCTTCTAACTATCACTGAAAGCAAATTAATCCAATGAAATCAAAAATTACAACAAGAAATAAGTATTGTTGAAAAAAATTAAAATAATGAAATCATAAATTACAAGAGGAAATAACCATTGTTAAACATAAATTAATCTTGACATCATAAATTATTTGATAGAAAATATTGTTTTGAATAAAGAATCTAATACTTAAGAAATAGCAATCCTTGTTTGTTGGTTAGAGTGGAGAAGAGGCAATGTGGAACAAAAGATGGTGAGGTGTCTCTAAAGCCTTTTCATGGAACTACTACTTAGTGTTTCCCTCCATCCCCATTTGATCCATCAATTCAAGAGTAAACAATAGTTGGTTCATTCTGCAAAAATCTTGGGGTGCACATTGGTAGGTTAGAAGAATCTTATACAACCTTTCAAATATCTCTATAGCCATGTTATGATCAAAATTGTACTTATACATAACCGAATTTTAATTCAATCCCACTACCTAAAACTCTTTATCCTAGAAATTCCTTTAGGTACTATACTTATATCTTAACATCATTAAGCAATAATTTATGCTCAAATCTTGGGCAAAGTGGGATTTAGCAAGGAAAGGAAAGTACATTTGCAAATTTGAATTATCCTTCCTAGAGCTCATCATGGACCATGTCTTTAACAACTTTAGGCTAAGCTAATGGTTTTAGCAGATCAAGGTTCCATTGATGGTGGATTCATATTACCTCCCCTACACAATAGATGCCTATGAGAAGTGGATGACTATTATGATAGTATGCATGTTTTCATTGATATTGTAGTTGTACTTTGATAGATAATTGATCTTATTATAGATTATGAATTGATATAATCATGTAAGTTAACTATTGATATATGTTATGGTGGTTTGCCTTACATTTTATTGAAATGAACTATGTATTTAAGATTATAGTTTAGTGTGCTTATAATGTGTGAAGTAATAAAATTTTGGATTTCATTTTTGGGGTTGTTCCATTGGTATCAAAGCATGGTTTAAACACAAGGGTTTCATGCTCTTTAAGAATCTCTTTGAAGAAATCATAGAGGAAACTTTTACAAGCCTCCTAGAGTTAAATTGTTATGAATATTTTGAGAGATTATTGAACATATAATTGTATTCTGAATGAATACTTAACCTGTGTGACTAAATGTCTAGATAAAGGAAATCTTTTTGCAAGGCTAGGTGGGAGCTAGTAATGGTAGATAGGGATAAAATTCTATGTTACCAAGAACTTCCTAAAGCTTTGAGGGTAGAATCAGATGCATTGAGAGAAGATATAGCTCTATAGGTGCAATAGATTGAGGAATTATAAAAAAATTGAGATGAGGGTAATAACAACAATAATCAAAAGATCAGTTGGTTTTTAAAAGGTTCTTTAGGAAGATCCATGTTAAGAACATGGAGCTAGTAAGGAAGATACATTCTAATCTTCACACTCTATATCTAAGGTTCCAAAAAGTCAATCTCCAAGAAGAAGGGTAGATCCATTACTAAAGGAATTTTCAAGAAGATAAAATCTCCTAAGAATGATGATACAAGTGGATGTAATGCATCAAATGCTTGTCTTATGAGTATGAGAAAATATTTTGGGCTAATGGACATGGAATCTAAAAGTAGGAAAAGAGTTGGTATTTACCAATTGGAAGGTGAATCAAACCTTATGGCGATATTACTTGAAGACTATGAAGAGTGATGAAATTTTAGAAATTACATGAAGAAATTTGAGAAGATGTTTAGAAAAGAATATTTATTAATGCAACATAGAGATAAAAATTAATAATAAAATTTCATTATTTGCATCAAGTGACATCTAGGTCATTGAGTATAAAGCTAAATCTATAAGTTTTTTCACATGTGCATTACATGAAAATAATGAAGATTGTATGTAAATTTATTTTAAGACTAAACAAAAGTATCATGATTGCTATTGAGATTGTGAAGATGAAGACCTTACTTTAAGGAATAGAAGAGAAAAAAGACTACGAGTAATTTCAAGTTTCTAAGAGTAAGAATTTCATACAACCTCTAATGGACAAGACAAAGAATATGTTTTAAGATGCGCTTTTAATATAAAACTATACACCACAAAATAATAGGAATGGACAAGGAAACCAAAGGTAAAAAGGTTTGAAAAAGGGACCGTCTACAAGATGTTAGGGATGTGGTGGGAATAATTATTAGAGGGATTGTCCTCAAGTTACTAGTAAAGCTATAGGAGAGCATCTTAAAATCTATGCTACTATGGATGTGTAAGAAGATGATAACCAAGTTACATTGATTGAGTTGAGAGCTATTTGTCCTAACCATCCTACTAGTATTTTAGCAGATTTGGTAGCTATAAATAATTTAATCTAATTGTATGTTTAATAAATGTAATAAATGTAATATATGTAATATTCCTTTTAGCAAATTAAGTAGAGAAAGTATGGATGTGAAATTTGGACTTGATAAGACAATCTTAGAGATACTAAGATTACGATAGGATCTTTGAAGATGTACATAGATTTGTATGTTCAACATTTGAGATCTTACAACATAATCTTAGGTATGGATTAATTTGGGTAACATAAAACACATTTTGATTATTTGAAATAACATTGAATGTATGATTGTTGGAAGGAAAACAATGATAATTTAAAGTATTCATAGGCGTCTTGTTTAAGATTTATTTCATCTATGTAATCTTAAGAAAGTTGTAAGAAGAAAGTGCAAAGCTTTCATGGTTAATATAAGCATTTACAAATGATTTACTTGGTTATAACCTAAGAGGGAGCTTGATTTTGATATTAATCTTGTAAAGGGGCTAGACCTATATTTAAGGTCCTTATGGTATGAATAATGTTGAATTCCAAAAGTTAAAATTACAATTGTAAGACCTTTTGGATAAGGGACTCATGCATCCTATTATATCATTTTGGAGTTTACTAGTATTGTTTGTGAAAAAAAATGGTACTTCAAGATTATGTATAGATTATAGAATGATTAGTAATGTTGCTATCAATAATCATTATCCTTCACATAAGACAAAAGATTTGTTTAATTAGATGAAATGCGTTTTATTATTTTCTAATATTGATTTGAAATTAGGATATCATCAATTGAGAATGAAGGATGAAGATATTTTGAAAACTACTTTTTGCACTATTTATAGAACTTGTATTATCGTTTGGATTAACTAACGATCTATCAACATTTACGAGTCTCATGAATCATGTAATTTAACTTGTTCGACAAGTGTGTGTTGGTATTATTGGATAACATTTTGATTTATTCTAAGAACTAAGAAGAAAGTGAAAGACATGTGAGAATGTTCTTACAATAATAAAGAAAAAATAAGATATATGGGAAGTCAAGTGTTCATTCTTTTAATCTAAAACTCATTATCTTTAGAATATAATTTTTAAGGGGGATATCAAATGAAAATAGTCAATAAATACTTGAAAGCTTACCTCTATAGTTTTGAGTAAGAGTAGCAAAGCCTATGGGCTCAATAGTTGCCCCCGTCAAAATGGTGGTACAACACCACTAATCACAATGCATCCAAAATGATCCCTTATGAGGCTTTATATGGCCTACCCCCACCATCCTTGGCTTCTTATGTTCCAAAGAGTTCTTGTACACATGTTGCTGATCTCATTGTACCATAGGGAGAAGGTTCCTAGAAGTCAAGAATTTGCAACAGGGCACATAACTATATGGAGCAACAGAAGGATCAACATAGGTCAAAGCAAAGTTCTGAGGTTGAAAATTTTGTCTTTTTGCATATGCAGCCCTATAAAAAGTTCTCATTAAGAGAAAAGATGGGTCATAAGTTGGGTCCAAAAGTTAGAGGTCTATTAAGTGGTAAGGTAAACAGACAGGGGAGGTAGACTATAAGTTAGTAATTCCCCTTTTCAAAGATTCACCCAATATTCTGTGTGTCTTGCGTCAAGACAGCTATTGGGCAAGTCACACGAGTGCAGATAGAGCTTACATGATTAGACCAAGATGGGTTGCTCTTTTAGTAACCGGAGATGATCTTAAACAAGCAAATGAGGCAACTTCTCAATCAGACTATTGAGGAAATTTGGGTACAATAGAAAGAAATGCAACTAATGGTGAAATGTGGTGACCAACGCCGATACTGTTAATAGTTCTCTCATATCAACCTTTGAGGTGACAGCTTTTTGAAGGGGAAGTCAATGTTAGTAACCTCTTTCAGATATGTATCAAATATTAACAAACAAAAGCATTTTATGCATGTCTTTTGTAAATCACCCTGCAAACTAACTGAAATCAAACTAGTTATCCCACGTGAGGGGAAGTTGGGGGGAGCAGATAACGCAAGTAGTGGAGTGTTATATATTATAGTGCATAGGAATGAAATTCATCTTGGGAATACTGTATTAGAGCTGGTGCTCTTTTGAGAGGTTGCCCCCTCTGGGTGGCAATACAATCATTCTCTTGCTCATATTTTATGTTTTTGATTTATTTGTTATTTTATTGCATCATATGTTTTGCAAGATCTAATTCACATTTGCAAGTTCCTTGCAAAATCAAAATGAATAAAATAATAGGAGACATAATGGAAGATAGAGCATAACAAGCATAGCATAATCAAAAGGCCAAATAAAGTGCATAAAGCAAAACAAGCTATGCTTTTTGTCGACATGATGTGGGGGTGCATGGAGAGGTACGAAAGTTGGTTAGAGATTGCACTCATTTTTTTGTTGTTAAAATTAAGGTATGAGAATGGCGGCAAAAGCAAGATATGGCAGACAATTATTTCAAAATAGAAAACTAAAAATTAATAAACAGTCAAGATTAATACCATCCAACTAATAAAGAAAATGAGACTAAAAATTATCTTGGCAGAAATACGGACTTTCTCTGCCATTAGCTTCAGTCCCAATAGCTTTGCCATAAACAACTCAATTATGCTTAGAGCATATGAATTGCCTATTTCCTTCCTCATGGACCATATTACCTACACAGCCTGCACAAGACAATGGACTCTCAAAACCGGGTGAGCTGTTATAAAGCATCATGTTTTTTTGTAGGCACTAATATCATAAAATGGAATAACCCTACATAAGCCGTGTAGCAACACAATATAACCCAAAAGACACTCACAATGGTGGGAGCATTAGCACCGGAATCTTCTGCTAAAAACAAGTAAAGGCAAATGGGCTGAGAAACTTATGAGCATACCAAAAAGTTTTCAGAATTTAACAGGCAATCCACACAAGATTACAAAAGAAATATAGGAAATGGTTGATCATTACATAATTTGACATGTGAACTTCACAGCCACATTGTAGATTATATGTCAACAAACAGAGTCAAAGGCTGAAAACCAAAATAAAAATAAATAAAATTGAAGTTGACTGTAGAAGGCAGCATATATAGATGCATGGTTGCCCAAGGTTTTGTATTTATGATGGAAAGGAGCATTTCCAATGAAACTAAAAAGATCCACAAGAAGCACCTTTGGAATACAACCCCTAATCTGCGTGTCAATAACATGCAGACAACTACACCCGCCAATGAGTGACACAGTTTAGGCTTTACAAAGCCTCCCATGTTTTTGTCTATTTTCAGCTTTTAATGCCTTTTTAAAATACAAGAACTTCCTATTTTGGGAGACAGGGGGCCAAAATATTGGATAAAGGGCCAAAAAACTCAGTCCCTCCCAAGAGATGGCCATCTTTCTCAAGAATGTGTAAGGCCTGCGTAACTGTTTCTTGATAAACATCCACAGAAACAGTCCAAAATGCTGAAAGAAGTGGGCAGAAGTTTAGAAATGGATCAGCCACTTTAAATCTGGTCTTGACCAGAAATAACCACATCATGCTATTGCAACATACACTAAAGCCCAGAAAACAGGAAGAGGATTCAGAATTACCACCAATGCCTACGAAACCCTTACTTGCTTGCATCTTATAGACCACAATAATCATATTACATTTTGTTCATGGTAAAACTAAAATTAGACTTTTTTAATACTTCAAATATCCAACTGTAGCTTCTAGACAGTATTTATTAGCTATATCTAAATATTGTAAGATAAAATGGCAGAAACATGAGAACCTTTAGGGCACCAAAATGGATCGTGTTCCCTCAAACATGTAAACAATCTGCTAAGATATTATAAATCAACAAGTCTATGCATATATTGATTTTCTAATTAATAAAGCTTTGCTCCAAAACAAAATGCCACAATCACATTGAAAATTAGACTCATGCAGGCAAATAATTATCACAAATATTATGATTAGAAAAGATGATGCTCATAACAGTACAAACTAGTTGAGAGCTACAACAGAACTAGCTTCAGCAATACATTGCAACATATGTATGGGTTTTTGGCACGGTTACTAAAATCGTTTTCCTCCTAGCGAAGGACATAGTACGTTTAAATATACAAATCCTCAAAAGGAATTTCATATCAGAAAAATAAGTAACAAAAAATAAATTAAATTGCAGTGCACTAGGATAAATATAGCAAATAGTACTAAACCTCAATTGAACAAAAGACTATACAGTAGCTTTACTAAAATTGATGCTACACCTAAAACATCACTTGTAGCAAGCTACTTGAAGATATGAAGTACTAACCATCCCCCAAAACAAACTCTATTTTTTACAAACTTCCGCTTTTACTGGGTGAAGTTTTACTTTTTGCCTTGGCAAAGTCAACCAGGTCTTCAAACAGCTTATCTTCAGGTTTAACTTGTTTGCTAGAGGTTGAAGATTGTTGTGAATATGCAGTTCCATATACATCATTGTAAGTTCCATCATGAATGGAGATGTTTTGTGTCCTTGCTATCAAGTCATCATGTGTTGATTCACTATAACCATGCATAAGCTGGCCAGAACCCAAAGCCTGCTGCTGCTGAAAAAACTGCTGCCTCTGATTGTGCTTTGCTGGAGGAGGGGGAATAACTGTTCTAACATTGCTATCATATATGGGAGGTCCTTGTTGACTGTCTGCACCTTGTGACATATTCCGTGATTGTTCCACATCCCAAGGAGCAGGAGGAAGGCTTCCGGGAGACTTTTGTGTTGATGCTTTCAAATTCTGTAATTGTGGCCCATATAAGAGAGCTGACTGTTGTGGATTAAGAGACTGCCCTGCTGGATTTGACCACTGCAAACCCTGGCTAGATTTGTCAGAATATGACTCTGGGCCATGGTGTGGAAACTTTTGATATTCATTCTGTTGGGTTGATGACATCCCTGAAGAGTAACTTCCATTTCGATAAGGAGAACTTGATTGTGAATTCAACGGATATGGAGAGGCTTGCTGGGAAAGAGCTACTGGTGGGGAATTTGTGTATAGCTCATTGACTGTGCTAGCTGTTGGTGGAGTTGCAGCAGTTGGTGACTCATAAGCATCACCACTGAGAAAATCCATTGTCTGTTCACTTTTCTGACCCTGAGTATCAAGTTTTTTAAGTCCTGGTGGTGGAGGTATCAATGGGAGTTGACCTGTTGACTGATTCTTTTCAGTGTTACCAACTTTCTGATGAGCCTGTGCACTGGTTCTTGACCTACAATGCATAAAAAACTGTTATTCCTCTTTTGATTTTTCTGTATAGAAGCCTGTCAAAACATAGTGAATGGTTTTAATAGATGAAAGGAACTAGTTAGAAAGAAATTGATATAAAAAACTACACTATATGAAAGGTACACCAACTCATGGCATGTGTAAGAAACAGCATCCTGTCAAAACATAGGCAGACACTATTTCAAGAATGCCAAAGTACCAGTAGTTAAACTGACCAGTCACAGTTTTATAAAAACTAGCAATACACATATAAACTACCTGCGAGCTAGTTGTGTTAAATTATCTTCCATCTCATCTTCCTCATTGTTGACACTGACAAGAGGAGCCGAAAGAGCTGATGTTCTTTCCCATGTAACAGGAGCCCCTGCAATAATGGAATCATGTTTCCCTAGTACACGATCCAGGTCATCATTCAATGCAAGACCCTGACAAAGAAGCTCCTCATCCCTGCATAAAATTTGAAATAAAGGTGAACCAGTATACAGAATGGACTAATAAAATCTACTTTATTATTCAAGTATGAAACATTAAAATCTATGTTACCGGTTTGTCAGCCTGCAGGCCCAGATCCGGGTCCATCCAGATTCTGGGTCAGTTCAACCATGGAGATGCCCAAGGTCCTGTAAAATGGGGTTGGATTCAACAGATGACCCCTCTATTCTATTAATCTCAATGGATGGTCCACATTGACCATCCATGTGACCATCTGGTCATGAAATTGGGCACACCAGATGCCCATGTACTAGTTTTTGGTGCCTTCCAAATTAAAGAAACCTAATTTGAAGATGTTGGCTGAAACCTTGGTTTAGTTGCCTGTCAGAATTTCTCCCAAATCTATGGAATCTTCTACAGCATGGGTGGAGTTGGTTTGTGTAGCCCCAACCCAAGAGCAGTGTAAAACTCAACAAACACTAATTGGGCACTGCCCCCATTTTTGAGGTTGTTACACCGAAGCAACCAAGCTGTGTCTTCTATTGCCATCAGGCATAGCAATGAAAATAAGTCATCATGTGGACTTTGAATGCTTCTAGTCTTGGCAGATTATGTGACTTTCTTGCAAGTCAATAGACTAGATAATGCATTAGTTTTTTGAAAGCTCTCGTGCCAGTTTTTAATTTGACTTCTTATTTATTTATTATTTTTTTCTGGCCTGACAGTTAAGGCACCCAAAAGTGTGAGGTGTAAAGAAACAGTGCAAATTTATTACAAACATCCCTCTGCACAACAATTTGAATATTGTAGAACAATTAACTTTCAATGTTAAATCAAAAATGAGATTAATAGCCATGAGCGACACATAAACTCAATCAAATACACTAAAGCCATTTAATTTTTGAATGAAAAGCAAAAAGGACAAGCCCTAACCCTAAAAGTGCCATCTAAACCATTTGAAACACTAAAACATACTCATTTACCCATGATGATCTTTTTTAAGACCCATATGGCGCTGATCACTAAATTTATCATTTTAATATCAAACAATAAATATCTATCATGACATTTGAGTTTAGCAACTTGACATTGAAGCAGCATTTATTTTCTTTGTTATATGAATTATGATGTTATGCACTATTCTGAACTTAATTCCTGTTTTTACAATATATACACACACACACACACACATTTTTGTATGGGCAAATCCAAAACGAATCCAATCCCAGAAAAGTTTTTGCCAAATCCATGTACCAAACCCCTGTACACACACCTGAACCAGTAACTTAGATAAAAATTATAACTTAAAATGAATGCAATGTTTCAACATAATAACTTACAAATGACATCCCAATATTTTAGAGTTTTCACTGGGTTAAAAAAGAATATTAACAAATTCATCTCAGAACTAGTACAAAGGATTGCAAAAGAGGATTATAAACACAAAATATAACATACGAAGTTGTATTCACAAGATGCATCACGCGCTGCTTGTAAGAACGGCATTGTCCAACAAGATCTATAATCACTTCCTGCTTCACACCCTGCATATTGATTCCAATTACAAAACTAAGCCTTGTACAATAACTTCAAAACTTTCTATGCATATATGAGCATATTCACTTTCTTTATGTCCATGAAAATCATTATGTAGATATTTAAACCAAGACTCTCCCCTGATATTATAAGGTACACAAAAGTAAAATATTCAGCCAAGCATTTCAAATTTTCAGCTTGTTGATAATAGACTATAGTTTAACAAAACAAATAAACTAGTGCTCTGTACAATTAATTTTGAAAATAAGCTCAAAAACATACTTTAATGACGGTACATAAGGGATTTCCAGAAAATTTCAAATGACTGTTTCATTCTCAAGTGGTGATTTCATAACTTTGATCTCTCTCCTCTTTGTTAGGTTGCAATTTCTCTAATTTTTGGTTCAAGGATGTTTTTCCCTAGAGAGCGAGTGTCTTCTGTAATGCTCCTATTTATCCCCATAAAATAAAACAAAAATAGAAAATTGCCATTGGGTGCAGTAAACGAGCCCATAATTGAGTGGCATGGAGTTGTGTTGTCCTTCCCTAGATCATGTAATGTTAGCAAAACAAATTCATAGAGTTTTCCTGGATCATATGATGTTTACTGAAATTTTCAGGATTTAGAAACAAGAAATAATTGTTTGAGTTTTTCTAATGATTGTGTTGATGGACCAAAACATGTGCCTCTTCTCCACAATTTTTTGTTCCTGTGAAAATGCATTACCTTGCAAAGTTTTAACATGGTATGAGATTAGGAGAGATATTTTTTGTGCCAGGGGGCAATTCCAATTTATCGGTCTCACTGTGAATGATAATCTTTTCCTGGCAATGTAGTCTTTGATTGCTTTGTGTTCGGTATTTCTTATAGCCACTGCATCACTAAAAGCCATTGAAGGAGCATTAAAGTTATTTTAAAACATTGCATGCCAACCGTAACCTGTGAGAAGAAAAAAGTGAGAGAATAGTGTGTTGCCAAGTAAGGAGAAAACAAGAAGCCACAGTGCATAAGATTGCATCTATTTCAACATTTTGAAAGCACGGTCTTTCTTGATTGCATCCAGCCACTGATTTGCTGATTTGATAGCAACATTGCTATCTCATGGAAAAACACTTGGTAGAGTAGATCAATATTGCATACACCAAAAACAGAAGCTACTCATTTCTGTAAAAGACATCATTGTGATTCATTGTATAGTGTCACATATTGATGAAGACATCATTGAATTTTTATATTTACTTTTAAATCAGAACATGATTTTTCCATGCCAGTTAAAAAAAGAGTGTCCCATTGGTAGCAAGGAAATTCTCATTCTGAAACAACATTCCTAGACGGCAGTGCAGTGCAATTTTTGCACTCATTTTTCAAACTTTTCTACCCACTGCCTTTAATCCTTTTCTTCCCTTTTCTCAGCTTTTCCTTGTGTTTTGGTGCCTTAGTGTTAGCTGACCAAGATATTTCAACTAAGGCTCCATTCTGTGCCCTGTCAAGTTTCATTGTTCCCCTACTCTTATTCTTGGCCTTTGATGTTAATTATAGATCCAAGAATCACAACAAGGCCTATTTCATGCCTATGTGCTCTGGTCCCTTCCCTGCTAATATCAATGATCAATTTTCCTTGCCACAGCTAAGCTGTGAGTACTTGTTCATGGCAGCCCTGTTCATGTTGGCACATGAGGAGTTTATGTTTCTTCGAGGTTTTGACCTCTACCAACCTTTGGATTTCTTTAATCTGATGGTCCATAGGGGGCTTGAGTGATTTTGGTACTCTCAGTGCCTTGGGCTTCTGCCAGCCATCCAGCACTATAATCCTATGATCAACAAGGGTCATGAGATGTTTGTAAGGTAAGGATGGATGGGCTTCCACCGTTGGTTGAAGTGTGTTGGCATGGTAATTGGTCTGTGGGGTTCCTCAATGTGTCAGAGGTAAATATTAGCCCCGCGTCCCACATCATTGGATCATCTTCAGGAAGTTTGCATCAGTTATTCAATCTGCTTCATGTTATGAGCTTGACCATTTATGATGTCAGCAGTGCAACATGTCAGGCTCCCACTATTTGAAGGCATTGTCAAAAATTTAATGATCAAGTTTGCACCAACTATCCGATCCATTTCTAATGCAGGAGATCCAGGTTCACAAGCAAATCCTGCATCACCCAAAAACATGGCGGTGCAATATTTGGTTTTCAATCTAACTTTTGGTGTGTGGTTTTCAAGTCATTCCTTACCAGCATGTCATTGCAAATTCTATGCTTCAGTTGGGATCTTGATCCTTGGTACTTTTTTAGCCTGTGTGGCATTCTACCTGTTCACTGACAACTCTAGGAAGAATATAATGCATTGCGATTTCTATTGTTAAGATGTTAAAGAAGATGGGATCCACAAACCTTATCTTTATCTATTGTGGGATTTATCTTGCCACTGCTAATTATCTGCTAATCACCTCTGTCACTGGGACCCATGTGAAGTTAGATGCCTATGTTGAATGTTGCTTTGGAGGGACTGGCAGGAACAAATTGGGGATCAATTTGCTATCTTTGCTGTTTCTCTGGGGCCCACACTTACCTTTTCCTAGCATAAGCTTCAAAAGTATTGAGCCTGTGAATTACAAGTTGGGACCCACCTGCTAACTGGGCATTGATACTTCTCTAAGCCATTGTCTTCTGCAAAAGACAATGCTATAGCCCATCCTCCATTGTGGTCTTTTTTAACTGCTTGTTGGGGCCAAGTCGCTCATCCTAATTTCTGGAGTGTTGTGTTCCCCATTTGCCATTCCTTGATTTGGTTGTAACTATTAGTAAATATTCTTTTCAAAGTTGGACATTTATCCTTTAATTGTTGATTGCTCTTTTCTGACTTTACTATTATAGATGGACACGTGTCCCACTCCCTCATTACTGGATGACATTAATAGAATCGTGGGATTTATTTGCTGTGGTAGGGTCCTATCTTGTAGGACATGCCTTACTGTTGTCAACATCCTTATTCCCATTCAGTGCCTATTGTTTATAATTAAAAAACTCTGACAGGCATTTTCCTTTTACTTCATGGTGGGCATTGGAAGTCATATGGTGGGAAGTATTATTTACAACACTTTTATGCTGGCGACTTAATAAAAATTGTGGGTATAAATATTTGTAATCCCTGAGTGGCAATTACTATTGACCTGTCCCTATCAAGTGTTTCACGCATTCCTTTACCTCGCACTGACTGCTATTGGCTGCCAGGCATCTCGCTATTTCTAGCTGATCATGGTTGGATGCCCATCCTATCACTATCGACCCTTTATTTAAAAAAGATTAATGCAAACAGAGGGAGGCAAGGAAAGTATAGAGCAGATTCAGAGAACTAAACAAGAGTAGAGGAAGGACAGAGACATATATATGCAGGAACAGAGAGATGTGATAGGAAGAAGGCATAGAGGTTTGCCTCCTTGGTTGGATATAAAATAGCCTGTTTGTAGTAATTGACTGACGGAAAAATTGTAGAAGATTGTAAGTCCCTGTTGCTGGACTATGTGCCAGCAAGGCAAGAAAGTAATCTAGATTTGATTAAAGATGATAGTGTTGACAATTGTTGCTTTCATAATGAGCATTTGAACTGGTTTTGAGTTCTTGTAGTGATCGTACGAGATGTGTGTGGCTGCTAGGATTAGCTGCCCTTCATTGGGTACCTGATCCTAGACAGCATCAATTTCCTATCCAATGGATTGTGCAATCTCATGGAGGTTTACCCAAGCTATTAGCAAGTAAGTGCACCACTGGTCAGTTGTGTTTCAAGTCATCCACAGTGGATCTCTCATCTTTGTTTTTTTGTGCAAGTAAGAATCATGTCACGAAAATTTTCTCATAGGAAAATGATATAATGATGTCAATATGTACATGTGAAGGCCATTGATTCATCTATTGAGGTAATGATCATGTGGTTAGTGCAATCCTAAAAGATGTCAGTGCTCATTGTTGCTGCCAGATTACCTTGAGGCAGTTGAATCACGATTACTGAAACAATTTTGGGCTAAGAAATTGCTTGTTATTACTTGAGAATAGATTCACAACATTTATAGAGAGGAATTGAAAACTCATGGGTATTAAGTATACCTACCAATATCTACCAGCAACCCATGAGATATATATTTGAAATGTTATACAATAGAAGGGCCAATATTCTAACGCCTCCCTTAATGGGTCAATCGACCCCGCTAGCCTACAAAACACTCTGCAGATTAAATTTAGTGCAGAGTTATTTAGAACACTCTGTTTATATTTGAGACCCTCACGGATGCAGAGTGTTGGAAGAATAACCAGAGCTGGCAGAGAAGGTTACCCTTCTTTATAAAAGCTTCACATAGCGAGGAGACAAAGAGGCTGCCCGGCTGACTCTGCCAGCAGGGGAGTCTGCCACTAACCCTCCCAGAATCTGCAGAACTGCTGACTAGAAGTCATCACAAATGTCCAACCTGACGTTGAATATCATAGTTGTCCCTCCCTAAAACCAGAGACACACGGAGAACAGCTGCCACAATTTTGAGAAAAAATTGGCAAACCATCAAAACTTTTGCGGGAGGGGCATGGCATGCAGAAAGCAACAAGAAGCGAGTTGCCGGAAATGGCCAGCCCCTAACAGCTTTCAGTCGCGACAAGAAACAGGCTGCAGCAAGCCTGTTTTGAGGAAAAGATGCATCGACTAAGATTACAAATCATGCGTTTTTAGGAAAAAGCGGTAAAACCAGAGACCAGAGAGCCCTCCCGAACAACAAAAACCTTGACTAGGGTATACAGGAAAAACTCATAATTTTTTAGGAGAAAATTATAAACCCTTTAGGAATTTTTTAAGGGAAAAAATTATGAAAACCCGTAAACCAGATTTTTTTTTTAATAAGGGAAAAAAATATTTAAAAAACCCAACAAAGGAATCCCACGCAACACTGCGAATTACAGAAGCCTAGAAATAGGTAGCCATCGATTGTCGGCTGAAAAATAAGGGGTTTGGAACCCTAGCCGCTAGAACAGAGCTGCACAAAAATCGAGGCACGAAAAACGAAGCACCCAGAAAAATCGGAGGACAACCCACCAAGAATCTGCAAGCAGAAAATTTTTCTGACTTGAAACTGAGGCACAAATTGCGAGGCACAGAAAACGAGGTACCCAAAAAATTTGAAGACCGACCCAGTTGAGATCTCAATAAACCCAGAAGGAATCTGCAATCAAAATAATTTTTCGCCTTCAAACAGAGGGGAAAAACCCTAGGCGAAAATTCTGGAAACCCTAGACCGCCATTAAAAGACCAAAAAAATGCAAAAAAATGGCTTGGCTTTCAATGAAATGCGTGGCCCAGAGAGTAGAGGCTGACCAGCTAGGACGAAAACATCTCCGGGCTCAAAACCGGGTAAAAAGCAAAAATGCGATTTCACAGAAAAGCGTGATTTCAAAGAAGCGAAATCCCATAAAATGAAAAACATGATTTTTAGAGCGAAATCCCATAAAAAAGCGAGGAAAACGCAATTTTCAAAGGTTGTATCCCGCCAAAAATGCAGAAAAACACAATTTTCAAAGCTGAAATCACATAAAAATGCAGAAAAACGCGATTTTCCCAAAAGAAGCCACAAAATCTCATGTGAACATTTTTCACGAATTGCAGATTTAAAAATTGCCCAGAAAACAGGTCAAAAACCTTCACGGATTTGAACACAAAAACCTATCTTTGCAAATCTGTACCAAAACAAAGAGCCCTCCCAGGATCCTGAGCCCTCCCGTGAGGGAGACGAGCTCAGCATGGCTCTGATACCATGAAACAACTTTGGGCTAGAGAAATTGCTTGTTATTACTTGAAGAATAGATTACAATTTATAGAGGAGTAAAACTACTGTAGACATTAAATGTCTACCTACCAGCTATCTACCAACAACTAATAGATATAATTGACCATTATACAATAGAAGAATATAATATTCCTAGCAATTCACGGGATGTGATCTATAGTCCATGCAAGCCCTTTGTGCTCAATGTCATTTCAATTTGGCAGGCTTTGGGGTAGTGCTATTGGCTCTTTGAGGTAATGATCATGTGGTTAGTGCAATCCTAAAAGGTGTCAGTGCTCATTGTTGCTCCCAGATTGCACAGGCAGTCAAATGTGATTATAGGATGTGATCTACAGTCCATGCAAGCCCTTTGTACTCAATCTTATTTCAATTTGGCAGGCTTTGGGGTTGTGCTATTGACTCTTTCATATCTTTGTGAAAAGTAAAAATAAACAATTCTCTCCAAATCTTAGAGAAGAATTACATCTCTTTTACATGAATTGAAGGGGGAAAAATAGATATAACTTTAATTTTAGGAAATAAAAATAAGAATAATTAGATTATAAAGATATCCTATTTTTAAATTGAATATTTTAGATAGAGTAGTGGGGATTTATGATAAACAGTGCACTTCTATAAATATTTTAAGGTCATATAATTAAAAAAATTATGAATGAAATTAAATCCAAAAATCTCCACTTTATATGTTTAACTGATATAAACTGTACATGTAGAAACATTCTGGAAATCAACACAATGTGTACACCAGTCATATTATTGGGTAATACATTTCTTATTCATTCAACTGACAATTAATGTACAAACTTCAAGAAAGCTAAAACCATAGCAGCAAAAATCGTTTGGGGAAAAAATTGGCAAACCAAAAGTATAAAATCAGGAAAAAATTGGATTTAGAAAAAGCATTTAAAAATTACTTAGAAAGGGAATAGAAACTACTTTAGAAAAGGGAATAAAACTAATTTTAGGAAATAAAAATAAGAATAATCAGATTATAAAGATATCCTATTTTAAGCTGAATATTTTAGATGATAAGAGTAGTGGAGTTTATGATAAAACAGTGCGCTTCTATAAAGTATTTTTAAAGGTCATACAATTAAAATTATGAATGAAATTAAATCCAAAAATCTCCACTTATTATGTTTAACTGATATAAACTGTACATGTAGAAACATTCTGGAAATCAACACAATGTGTACACCAGTCATATTATTGGGTAATACATTTCTTATTCATTCAACTGACAATTAATGTACAAACTTCAAGAAAGCTAAAACCATAGCAGCAAAAATCGTTTGGGGAAAAAATTGGCAAACCAAAAGTATAAAATCAGGAAAAAATTGGATTTAGAAAAAACATTAAAAATTGTAGAAAAGGAGACAAAACTACTTTTAAAAAAAAATTTAAGGGCATTTCCACAGCACAGAGATATAGAAAGCAAATAAAATAGAGAGCTTAACACAAGAATTGTAGAAAATAGGATTTTGTTGTTTATATTCATATCACTGATTACATTGCATTGCACAAAGCATACTTCATAGTGCATAAATAATAACTAGATGGTTACAGTTAATAAAATTTCAGTTACAATATAATTTGTACAAAGTCCACCTATAAACTAAGTACAAAGTTCCAAAAAATTGATCGTAGCCAATGACTCTTGCTACTACAAATAGAGCTATGCTAGAGGGCTGCAGGTCCTGATGATGAAGCTCCCAGTTTAGAGCGTCTCCTAAGTCATATTATTGGGTAATACATTTCTCATTCATTAAATTGACAATTAATGTACAAACTTCAAGAAAGCTAAAACCATAGCAGCAAAAATCGTTTGGGGAAAAAATCGGCAAACCAAAAGTATAAAATCAGGAAAAAATTGGATTTAGAAAAAACATAAAAAATTGTAGAAAAGGAGACAAAACTACTTTTTAAAAATTTAAGGGCATTTCCACGGCATGAGATATAGAAGAAGCAAAGCCAGAATGAGGGAAGCAACACAAAATTTGTAGAAAATAGGATTTTTGTTGTTTTATTCATATCACTGATTACATTTAAAATTTACTGAAGCATACTTCATAGTGCATAAATAACCAACTAAAAAGGTGGTTTTGAAGGTTAAATAGATTTCAGTTACAATAAAATTTGTACAAAGTCCACCTATAAACTAAGTACAAAGTTCCAAAAAATCGATCGTAGCCAATGACTTTTGCTACTACAAATAGAGCTATGCTAGAGGGCTGCAGGTCCTGATGATGAAGCTTCTGGTTTAGAGCTTCTCCCAAGTCATATTATTGGGTAATACATTTCTCATTCATTCAACTGACAATTAATGTACAAACTTCAAGAAAGCTAAAACCATAGCAGCAAAAATCATTTGGGGAAAAAATCGGCAAACCAAAAGTATAAAATCGGGAAAAAATTGGATTTAGAAAAAACATTAAAAATTGTAGAAAAGGAGATAAAACTACTTTTTTTTAAATTTAAGGGCATTTCCACAGCATAGAGATGTAGAGAGCAAATAAAATAGAGAGCTTAGCACATGAATTGTAGAAAATAGGATTTTGTTGTTTATATTCATATCACTGATTACATTGCATTGCACAAAGCATACTTCATAGTGCATAAATTATAACTAGATGGTTACAGTTAATAAAATTTCAGTTACAATATAATTTGTACAAAGTCCACCTATAAACTAAGTACAAAGTTCCAAAAAATCGATCGTAGCCAATGACTCTTGCTACTACAAATAGAGCTATGCTAGAGGGCTGCAGGTCCTGATGATGAAGCTCCTGGTTTAGAGCTTCTCCTAAGTCGTTCAACCCCATCATATCCAAGTTGGGCTCTAGGATCTCAAAATTCTCAGGCTCAAGAAAGTCATTATAAAGACAAATTTCCTTTGCTGAGTCATAAATTACAAGATGGGAATCAACTGGTTCATATTTGTGATTTAATACTACTTGCAATTTCTAGAACAATGTCAAAGAGAACTATATGAATAGTGTGAAAGGAAACTTATATGACAAAGGAAGCAATTGCAAAGTTCAACTTAATAGGTTTTGAATCAAATAACTCAAGATAGAGTAATAGAAAATGCTTTTGAAACAAAATATTAAATCTCAAAAGACCATAAATGATATTGAAATGTTCTCATTGATAACTATTTTACCAGATTAGTAAAAGAGTTAAAGGAGTGTCAAATATTTTTCCATTAGATAATAAAGACTTGCTAGTACAAATGAAGAGAGCGACTATTTGAGCCACAATTTTAGCTATTATTATTCAAGTAAATTTTCCTTGATTTTGTGTATAAGTGGATGATGGAGTTAAAAACATTGATGAACTTTGAATTGAGAATTTGATAGATTATAGGTACAAGTTTCAATGGAAAATCAAAGCACAAGGAACATTCTGTTTCAATGGGACAGTTGCTGCTGAAATCTATCTAGATCGTTAAAGAGAAAATATGAGGCCTACTTTGGAAGAGATTAAGATAAGCCCACAAGACTAGGGCATGACTTCTCTCAAGGCATGTATTAATTTGTTTGATACCTATTTAACATGCATGGAATGCTATGCTATATATGTTTAAAGCATTCATGCACTGCTATTGTACTCCTTGCAGTCCTTTTGAACTTCCATGTATATGACAATCCTAAATGGAATGTAGTTGCTGAACAAGTGCAGGGCATGATTTAAGCAGTGAGTTTCACCAATTAACAAAGCATTAAGCTTGTAGAATATATAGGAAATTTAAATATAGCCAAAACAATCCTTCAATTTGATATAAAATACTGCTATAGTTTATTCTTTTCAGCACTACAAGCTGATTTCTATCTTTCTGATAGGAACCATTAAGTTTCTGGTTCCACAATGCCTATATACTATTATGTATGTACTTATGCTTCCCACTTGATTATACAATTGTCACTACCCTACCCACTTATCATTAAAACTTGATGACCAATGTTAAACTGAAGCTCAAAATTATCGCACTTTGTTAGCATCTGAAAAGGAAATTTGTCCCAACCTAAATTTAATAATCTAAACAACCACCTTGGTATTATTGTTGAGAATTGAAATGTTAAAATTCTTTTGATTAGTCAGGATCACAAGAATTCAAAGAAAACAAACCTTTTTAGGTTGATATCAAGCCAATAGAGTTTCATTTTAATTTAGTTTGGCTTTCTATATTTATTTTTGGCAAGTACTTTTAAAAGATTCATATATGTTTAAAAAGTAAGATAGAAGCCTTACTTAGTATTTATGATATTGTCTACTATTTCCCACTAAATTGTGTCTTTGGATTTATATACATGGAAAGCATTACTATGAGCCTAAGGCAAATGACAATAGTGTGCAATATAGAGAAAAAAGCAACACATCTCTTAACCATTCCATGTTAATATCCTTAACATCTTTTAGAAATATACGTCCATTCAAGGTTGCCTACCTAAGATTTCCCTCAACAACCTGATGAAATCTAGTAAATCTTTGATTCAACAACATCATCCAGCCACGTCTTTCAAGTGTCCGCGTCAATTACTATTTTCAGTGGAGAGTGGTGCCATCGTAAGGGCACCTAGTAACAACCACAATCGAACTCCTTGCAAGTGGCGACTGGCACAAATTGTGACTTGGCCAATACCCATGTCTACTAGTGGCTAGAATTACATTGCATCTCAAGACATAGGCGCTGGTCAGTATTGGATAATCGTCATCTGCAATATGTGTATATGGTTAATCGGCAACTCTCGACCTTCCACAATATCATTCACAACCTGAGTGTGCTGCCATTCATTATCACCCTAACAAATTTGCAGATTTACTTCTTTTAGAGCGGGATGTATGTTAATTCATGTCAAGTATGCCTTTGAGCTGGTATTTTGAAATAGATTTTCATTCATATATCTTCTGTGGATGCCTTCCATTGCTGATCACAATTGAATTTATGTATCGTGACCTTGTATGAGCTCATATAACTATATCTCAGTATTATTATATCATATGGTGTGTTCATTCCTTGCTGCCGTGAAATCAAATATATTCTATTTGCTGCAATTGGCTTCTTCCAATGAGCAAATCTATGATTGAGAATTATTTGGCTCTGTGTTTGTACCAACTGTATGACAATCGTAGTTGCTTGAACAAATCTGAGTGGAATTTAAATATATATATATACTTATCAATCATTGTATGATTGTTATCCTCCATGCTATGTGAAGACAACTCAAAGTTGGTACCTTACAATTTAAGTGTGTCCATATTCACATATTGTGTTGTTATGAATGGCAAAGTGTATCCCCATTTTAGTTGGTATCATGAAGTATGTTGAACTGAAGGTGTGTCCCAATCCACAACAATGTTGTTTCTCTCCCAGTATTAGAAATATATGTAGTAAGGGGGGAATGTTAGGAATTTAGATTATCACATATAGTTAGTATATAGGTTTAATTTATTAATGTATATTTATGAATTTTATTCTAATTTACCGAATCGCTTGGATTAGCGGTCAAATCTAGGTATGGTACGTCCCAGAATCGGGTTTGTGCAAAAAATCCTATGGAATCGGATAGGTTTCGTGTTTTCCATGTCTAAAACGCTTTTGGTTTTCTCTTGATGTATCGCCACGTATCCCAGGTCAACATGGTGCTTTTGATGCGACTCCACAAGCCAAAAACCTAAAAACATATCACGTCGCAGGTTTTTTTGTTGAGATTCAAAGCATTTATTTTCCCTACATTCCCAACTAAAACAAATATATTTTGAAGGCTTTTCTTTAGATTCTAGTCGTAGGCAAAAGGGGTCGAATCACAAGCAAAGGATGAGTTGCAAACAAAGGTTGAGTTGTAGGCAAAGGTCACGCGTCGAGTTTTTTTTCCTCCAGTTTATCACAATCCGCCCACGTAGGGTTTCTGTTTTATTCTTTTAGGTTTTTTTAAACAGTTTAAAAATTAAAATATTAATTTAAGTTTAAACATTTAAATTTTAATATTTTGTATCATTATATAATCTATAATACATTGTTTATTAAATTATTATTAATTAACATAATAAAATAATTTATTAATACTAATTGATTTATAATTATTATTGTTTAAGAATTGATTTATAACTGACAATGTTTAATTTAAGTTTAAACTTTTAAATTTTAATATTTTGCATCAATATATAATCTACAATATATTGTTTATTAAATTATTATTAATTAACATAAATATAATTTATAAATAACATGATATAAATAATTTTAATTTGTATTTTT
>VDFB02275529.1:0-16164 GCA_007258455.2 Sequoia sempervirens
ACGTGATTTTCAAAGCTGACATCCCATAAAAAATGCAGAAAAACGCGATTTTCAGCCCGTGATTTTCCCAAAAGAAGCCACAAAATCTCACGTGAACATTTTTCACGAATTGCAGATTTAAAAATTGCCCAGAAAACAGGTCAAAAACCTTCACGGATTTGAACACAAAAACCTATCTTTGCAAATCTGTACCAAAACAAAGAGCCCTCCCAGGATCCTGAGCCCTCCCGTGAGGGAGACGAGCTCAGTATGGCTCTGATACCATGAAACAATTTTGGGCTAAGAAATTGCTTGTTATTACTTGAAGAATAGATTACAATATATAGAGAAGTAAAATACTGTAGACATTAAATGTCTACCTACCAGCTACCTACCAACAACTAATAGATATAATTGACCATTATACAATAGAAGAATATAATATTCTAACAATACAGGATGTGATCTATAGTCCATGCAAGCCCTTTGTGCTCAATGTCATTTCAATTTGGCAGGCTTTGGGGTAGTGCTATTGGCTCTTTGAGGTAATGATCATGTGGTTAGTGCAATCCTAAAAGGTGTCAGTGCTCATTGTTGCTCCCAGATTGCACAGGCAGTCAAATGTGATTATAGGATGTGATCTACAGTCCATGCAAGCCCTTTGTACTCAATCTTATTTCAATTTGGCAGGCTTTGGGGTTGTGCTATTGACTCTTTCATATCTTTGTGAAAAGTAAAAATAAACAATTCTCTCCAAATCTTAGAGAAGAATTACATCTCTTTTACATGAATTGAAGGGGGAAAAATAGATATAACTTTAATTTTAGGAAATAAAAATAAGAATAATTAGATTATAAAGATATCCTATTTTTAAATTGAATATTTTAGATAGAGTAGTGGGGATTTATGATAAACAGTGCACTTCTATAAATATTTTAAGGTCATATAATTAAAAAAATTATGAATGAAATTAAATCCAAAAATCTCCACTTTATATGTTTAACTGATATAAACTGTACATGTAGAAACATTCTGGAAATCAACACAATGTGTACACCAGTCATATTATTGGGTAATACATTTCTTATTCATTCAACTGACAATTAATGTACAAACTTCAAGAAAGCTAAAACCATAGCAGCAAAAATCGTTTGGGGAAAAAATTGGCAAACCAAAAGTATAAAATCAGGAAAAAATTGGATTTAGAAAAAACATTAAAAATTGTAGAAGGAGACAAAACTGCACTTTTGTGAAAGGAGACAAACTAATTTTAGGAAATAAAAATAAGAATAATCAGATTATAAAGATATCCTATTTTAAACTGAATATTTTAGATAGATGGTGGTGGGGGTTTATGATAAACAGTGCACTTCTATAAATATTTTAAGGTCATATAATTAAAAATTATATGAATGAAATTAAATCCAAAAATCTCCACTTTTTATGTTTAACTGATATAAACTGTACATGTAGAAACATTCTGGAAATCAACACAATGTGTTGGTAATACATTTCTTATTCATTCAACTGACAGTCAGCACAAGCTAAAGAAAATAAAACAACAACAAAATAGGGAAAAAATGGCAAACCAAAAGTATAAAATCAGAAAAAGGGTTAGAAAAACCATTAAAAATTGTAGAAAGGAGACAAAACTACTTTTTAAAAATTTAAGAACTTTCAGCATAGAGATACAAAAGCAAATAAATATAGTTTAACACATGAATTGTAGAAAATAGGATTTTGTTGTTTATATTCATATCACTGATTACATTGCATTGCACAAAGCATACTTCATAGTGCATAAATAATAACTAGATGTTACAGTTATAAAATTCAATTACAATATAGTTTGTACAAAGTCAACCTATAAACTAAGTACAAAGTTCCAAAAAATTGATGTAGCCATTGACTTGCTACTACAAATAGAGCTATGCTAGAGGTCCTGATGATGAAGCTCCCAGTTTAGAGCTTCTCCTAAGTCATATTATTGGGTAATGCATTTCTCATTCATTAAGACAATTAATGTACAAACTTCAAGAAAGCTAAAACCATAGCAGCAAAAATAGTTTGGAAAAAATTGGCAAACCAAAAGTATAAAATCAGGAAAAAATTGGATTTAGAAAAACATTAAAAATTGTAGAAAAGGAGACAAAACTACTTTTTAAAAAATTTAAGGGCATTTCCACAGCATAGAGATGTAGAGAGCAAATAAAATAGAGAGCTTAACACATGAATTGTAGAAAATAGGATTTTGTTGTTTATATTCATATCACTGATTACATTGCATTGCACAAAGCATACTTCATAGTGCATAAATTATAACTAGATGGTTACAGTTAATAAAATTTCAGTTACAATAAAATTTGTACAAAGTCCACCTATAAACTAAGTACAAAGTTCCAAAAAATCGATCGTAGCCAATGACTTTTGCTACTACAAATAGAGCTATGCTAGAGGGCTGCAGGTCCTGATGATGAAGCTTCTGGTTTAGAGCTTCTCCCAAGTCATATTATTGGGTAATACATTTCTCATTCATTCAACTGACAATTAATGTACAAACTTCAAGAAAGCTAAAACCATAGCAGCAAAAATCATTTGGGGAAAAAATCGGCAAACCAAAAGTATAAAATCGGGAAAAAATTGGATTTAGAAAAAACATTAAAAATTGTAGAAAAGGAGATAAAACTACTTTTTTTTAAATTTAAGGGCATTTCCACAGCATAGAGATGTAGAGAGCAAATAAAATAGAGAGCTTAGCACATGAATTGTAGAAAATAGGATTTTGTTGTTTATATTCATATCACTGATTACATTGCATTGCACAAAGCATACTTCATAGTGCATAAATTATAACTAGATGGTTACAGTTAATAAAATTTCAGTTACAATATAATTTGTACAAAGTCCACCTATAAACTAAGTACAAAGTTCCAAAAAATCGATCGTAGCCAATGACTCTTGCTACTACAAATAGAGCTATGCTAGAGGGCTGCAGGTCCTGATGATGAAGCTCCTGGTTTAGAGCTTCTCCTAAGTCGTTCAACCCCATCATATCCAAGTTGGGCTCTAGGATCTCAAAATTCTCAGGCTCAAGAAAGTCATTATAAAGACAAATTTCCTTTGCTGAGTCATAAATTACAAGATGGGAATCAACTGGTTCATATTTGTGATTTAATACTACTTGCAATTTCTAGAACAATGTCAAAGAGAACTATATGAATAGTGTGAAAGGAAACTTATATGACAAAGGAAGCAATTGCAAAGTTCAACTTAATAGGTTTTGAATCAAATAACTCAAGATAGAGTAATAGAAAATGCTTTTGAAACAAAATATTAAATCTCAAAAGACCATAAATGATATTGAAATGTTCTCATTGATAACTATTTTACTAGATTTGTAAAAGAGTTAAAGGAGTGTCAAATATTTTTCCATTAGATAATAAAGACTTGCTAGTACAAATGAAGAGAGCGACTATTTGAGCCACAATTTTAGCTATATTATTATTCAAGTAAATTTTCCTTGATTTTGTGTATAAGTGGATGATGGAGTTAAAAACATTGATGAACTTTGAATTGAGAATTTGATAGATTATAGGTACAAGTTTCAACGGAAAATCAAAGCACAAGGAACATTCCGTTTCAATGGGACAGTTGCTGCTGAAATCTATCTAGATCGTTAAAGAGAAAATATGAGGCCTACTTTGGAAGAGATTAAGATAAGCCCACAAGACTAGGGCATGACTTCTCTCAAGGCATGTATTAATTTGTTTGATACCTATTTAACATGCATGGAATGCTATGCTATATATGTTTAAAGCATTCATGCACTGCTATTGTACTCCTTGCAGTCCTTTTGAACTTCCATGTATATGACAATCCTAAATGGAATGTAGTTGCTGAACAAGTGCAGGGCATGATTTAAGCAGTGAGTTTCACCAATTAACAAAGCATTAAGCTTGTAGAATATATAGGAAATTTAAATATAGCCAAAACAATCCTTCAATTTGATATAAAATACTGCTATAGTTTATTCTTTTCAGCACTACAAGCTGATTTCTATCTTTCTGATAGGAACCATTAAGTTTCTGGTTCCACAATGCCTATATACTATTATGTATGTACTTATGCTTCCCACTTGATTATACAATTGTCACTACCCTACCCACTTATCATTAAAACTTGATGACCAATGTTAAACTGAAGCTCAAAATTATCGCACTTTGTTAGCATCTGAAAAGGAAATTTGTCCCAACCTAAATTTAATAATCTAAACAACCACCTTGGTATTATTGTTGAGAATTGAAATGTTAAAATTCTTTTGATTAGTCAGGATCACAAGAATTCAAAGAAAACAAACCTTTTTAGGTTGATATCAAGCCAATAGAGTTTCATTTTAATTTAGTTTGGCTTTCTATATTTATTTTTGGCAAGTACTTTTAAAAGATTCATATATGTTTAAAAAGTAAGATAGAAGCCTTACTTAGTATTTATGATATTGTCTACTATTTCCCACTAAATTGTGTCTTTGGATTTATATACATGGAAAGCATTACTATGAGCCTAAGGCAAATGACAATAGTGTGCAATATAGAGAAAAAAGCAACACATCTCTTAACCATTCCATGTTAATATCCTTAACATCTTTTAGAAATATACGTCCATTCAAGGTTGCCTACCTAAGATTTCCCTCAACAACCTGATGAAATCTAGTAAATCTTTGATTCAACAACATCATCCAGCCACGTCTTTCAAGTGTCCGCGTCAATTACTATTTTCAGTGGAGAGTGGTGCCATCGTAAGGGCACCTAGTAACAACCACAATCGAACTCCTTGCAAGTGGCGACTGGCACAAATTGTGACTTGGCCAATACCCATGTCTACTAGTGGCTAGAATTACATTGCATCTCAAGACATAGGCGCTGGTCAGTATTGGATAATCGTCATCTGCAATATGTGTATATGGTTAATCGGCAACTCTCGACCTTCCACAATATCATTCACAACCTGAGTGTGCTGCCATTCATTATCACCCTAACAAATTTGCAGATTTACTTCTTTTAGAGCGGGATGTATGTTAATTCATGTCAAGTATGCCTTTGAGCTGGTATTTTGAAATAGATTTTCATTCATATATCTTCTGTGGATGCCTTCCATTGCTGATCACAATTGAATTTATGTATCGTGACCTTGTATGAGCTCATATAACTATATCTCAGTATTATTATATCATATGGTGTGTTCATTCCTTGCTGCCGTGAAATCAAATATATTCTATTTGCTGCAATTGGCTTCTTCCAATGAGCAAATCTATGATTGAGAATTATTTGGCTCTGTGTTTGTACCAACTGTATGACAATCGTAGTTGCTTGAACAAATCTGAGTGGAATTTAAATATATATATATACTTATCAATCATTGTATGATTGTTATCCTCCATGCTATGTGAAGACAACTCAAAGTTGGTACCTTACAATTTAAGTGTGTCCATATTCACATATTGTGTTGTTATGAATGGCAAAGTGTATCCCCATTTTAGTTGGTATCATGAAGTATGTTGAACTGAAGGTGTGTCCCAATCCACAACAATGTTGTTTCTCTCCCAGTATTAGAAATATATGTAGTAAGGGGGGAATGTTAGGAATTTAGATTATCACATATAGTTAGTATATAGGTTTAATTTATTAATGTATATTTATGAATTTTATTCTAATTTACCGAATCGCTTGGATTAGCGGTCAAATCTAGGTATGGTACGTCCCAGAATCGGGTTTGTGCAAAAAATCCTATGGAATCGGATAGGTTTCGTGTTTTCCATGTCTAAAACGCTTTTGGTTTTCTCTTGATGTATCGCCACGTATCCCAGGTCAACATGGTGCTTTTGATGCGACTCCACAAGCCAAAAACCTAAAAACATATCACGTCGCAGGTTTTTTTGTTGAGATTCAAAGCATTTATTTTCCCTACATTCCCAACTAAAACAAATATATTTTGAAGGCTTTTCTTTAGATTCTAGTCGTAGGCAAAAGGGGTCGAATCACAAGCAAAGGATGAGTTGCAAACAAAGGTTGAGTTGTAGGCAAAGGTCACGCGTCGAGTTTTTTTTCCTCCAGTTTATCACAATCCGCCCACGTAGGGTTTCTGTTTTATTCTTTTAGGTTTTTTTAAACAGTTTAAAAATTAAAATATTAATTTAAGTTTAAACATTTAAATTTTAATATTTTGTATCATTATATAATCTATAATACATTGTTTATTAAATTATTATTAATTAACATAATAAAATAATTTATTAATACTAATTGATTTATAATTATTATTGTTTAAGAATTGATTTATAACTGACAATGTTTAATTTAAGTTTAAACTTTTAAATTTTAATATTTTGCATCAATATATAATCTACAATATATTGTTTATTAAATTATTATTAATTAACATAAATATAATTTATAAATAACATGATATAAATAATTTTAATTTGTATTTTTTAGTTTAATTTACATTAATGTTGATAAATTAACAGGGAAACACGGGACGCGTCCCCTAGTCTTTTGCCCACCGTACCGGTATCGGGACATCTTAGGAACGGGGGACGCCTAAAAAGTCCCCTTTTTTCGGGGACGTCCTCGAATTGAGGAAACGTCCTAGAAGCAAATGGGGGACGGTCAACCATCTAGGGGACAAATAGGGGACGCCCAGCCGTCCCTCGACTGTCTCGAGGACGGCCGACCGGACCCCTTTTCCTAGCAGCAATTTAACACAAAAAAAAAAAAAAGAAGACAAATTTTAAATTTCTTTTTTTTAATGCTTTCCTTTGTGGACCCCACGCCCTCCCAACCCTAATATGGCAATTTAAAACTTCTTTTTACCTTCATTTGACCTCATTTGAACTTGCCAAAAAAAAATTGCAACCAAGAGCAAAGTGGGAAAAGAAAGAGGAGGGTTTGAAGGAGCTATTGGAGAAGAAAAACCAGCATTTAAAAGGCAAAAATGAGAGCATTAAGGCAGCAACCAGCAAGAGAAGTGAAAGAGGTAAGTTATTCTTCCATTAGTTTTCCTTTTTTTCCATTTTTTTCTAAGTTTAAATGATGAAATGTATATTTAGCATTTTTAGTTACACCAGTTTACAATAAACAAAACAAAACAAAATGAGCAATGAAGTAGCAAAAAAGGTAAGAGATAGTGGGCATGTTGAGAGGGGGGAAGAAACCCAATCAATTCATAGGGGGCAGCCTCAAACAAACCCATTTGATATCCCTTTTGAAGATTTGAAAAAATATGCAAAAGGCCCTTTTAATCCTAAAAAACCTCTTCTTCAACTAGCATCACGTATAGACCAAGGCGAAGGGAAAAACACTAGGCGTAGTAGATTGTGGCAATGTCACAATTGCAAAGATAAATATTATGGGACCTATACAAGAGTCTATTCTCATCTATTGGGTTTTGTAGGCCATAGGGTCAAGGCTTGTACAATAATAAAAGATTTTGAGAGGATAGAGTGTTATAGATTACACATGGAGGCCGAAAGAAAGCCTATGGAGCAGCCAATGCAAACTCAATCCGCACATTCAACCTCACCTATGCCCTCTATGCTTGGTAGTCCTAGTGTTGGTAGTGGTAGTGGTGGTGTGGGTGGTGTTCATATTTCCACAAGAGGGAAGAGGAAGGCTAGTACTTCTAGTAAGCAGCAAAATACAGTTGCAAGTATGTTCAATGTGCAGGCATGGGATGTGGCAGAGTCTTCCATTGCCAAATTTTTCTATGCCCATGCCATCCCATTCCATGTAACACGTTCTCCCTACTTCAAACAAATGTTTAGAGATGTGGCAACTATCGGTACCTCATTCATTCCCCCTAGAGAAAATAAATTACGCACTACACTCCTTGACAAAGAATATTCTAAAGTGAGTGTGGTGATGGAGGACATGAGACAGTGTTGGATTAGAATAGGCTGCTCTATTATCATGGATGGGTGGACAAATATTAGACAGCGGCCACTTATAAACATAATAGTCACATGTTCAGCTGGTTCATATTTCCTTAGAGCCGTTGATTGTTCTGGGAAGCGCAAGGATGCAAAATTCCAATTTAATATTTTGAAAGAGGCTATAGAGGAGGTTGGGGCAGCCAATGTTGTGCAGGTGTTTACTAATTCAGCACGTGTGCGCAGATTAGCAGGTTTGATGGTTGAGAGTGCTTACAAGCACATCTTTTGGACCCCTTGTTGTGTTCATGCGTTGAACAATGCATTCAAAGACATAGGGAAGATAGATTGGGTGCACCAGGTGGTTGTAGAGGCTATAGGCATTCAGATGTTTATTTGCAACCATCACACCTCACTTGCCCTCTTTAGGACATTTTTGAGTAAGGAATTTCACAAGCTTGTAGCGACAAGGTATGATAGCTACTTTATTTTGTTAGAGAGGATGCTTAAGGTGTAGGAGGCTCTACAGTTGATGATGGTTAATTTAGAGTGGACTAGATGGTCTATGGCAGGCACTGCAGAAGGGAGAAGCATCAAACAAAAAATTCTTGATGATAATAGGTGGTCCAATGTGAGGTAGAAAATTGTTATTGATTGCTGATCTTACTAAAAAAAAATGATTTTATTATTTTTTGATTTTCTAAGTTCTAACTTGTCTTTTTTCAAATTTTTGTTTGCAGATATATTTGTTCCATCATTTCACCAGCTATGGATGTCATTAGATATACTAATACAGACTCTCCAAGTCTTGGAAAGATTTATGAAACTTTTGACTCCATGCTTGGACAAATGAAGAAAGCAATTTCTGATAGGGATCCTAATTCAAGATTATATGAGCAAAAAATTAGGCCCATTGTGACGCAGCAGTGGAACACTATGAACACCCTGCTTCATATGGCAGCCTTTGCTCTTAATCCCAAATGGTATGTACCAAGACCTAGTAGGATGCCTCCTTGTGATGACGATGAGGTGAAAGAAGCGTTTCTTGCAAAATTGTATTTAGTTGAGGAGGCCAGTCTAGTTTGTACACGATTCACCAACTTTGTTAATCTTCGTGGTCCAACATTTGGCCAGGGTAGATAGAACTATAGTAGCTCAAAGGGATCCTATTGGATGGTGGTCATGGCATGGGAAGGATGCACCACAATTGAGGACGCATGCTATTTGCCTCCTTTCACAGGTAATACATTAGATTAACATAATTTGATTTAGATTAGTGTTGAACATTTATATAATCATAATTTAAATTGAATGTCCTAATTGGCAAATTACTAATTTAGTTTTTTGTCTCCTCACAGGTTGCTAGTTCCTCTACTATAGAGAGGAATTGGTCAACATACGGCTTTATTCACACTATCAAGAGGAATAGGTTGACCTCTAGACAAGTAGAGAAATTAGTGGTTGTGCATAGTGTTTTGTGACTCCAGGATCATCAAATTCCTGAATATAGACAAACTCCAGTGTTACGGTGGGATGTTGATCCAAAGGACGTCGCACAAATTGATGAGGAGGAGAGACAGGAGGGATTGGTTGGAGTTCCATTAGATGAGCCAGCCCTTCATAGTGACAGTGACTTAGACTCTGAGTCTAATTTTGATGCAATGTTGGCAAATGCTGAGTAGAGGCAGCCATCATACTAGATGCAATGTTTTGGAGACTTGCGACTTTGTCATTTTGACATTTGTAGTGCAAACTTGTAGCCTTTGTGCATTTTATTATCTTATATCATATGCACATTGACTATTTGACGTGAATTATGGTCCATGGAAGCAATTAGGTAGCTGTAGTATTAATTTGTTTGACTCTATGATGCTGTCAATATGATTGGTGACTACATTTGCAACTTTATGAATGTTCATTGTTATGATTATCATTACTCATATGAATATCTAAAATTTCCCTATATTTTTAAAATATCTGAAATTTCCCTATATTTTTAAAATATCTGAAATTTCCCTTATATTTTTTAAATATCACAGAGGGTCCCTCCTATATTTAAAATCTCTCTCCTCTCTCTCTCTCTCTCTCTCTCTCTCTCTCTCTCTCTCTCTCTCTCTCTCTCTTTATATATATATATATATATACCCGTCCCCACGTCCCCAAAAATCCCCTCAAAAAAATGCCGTCCCCGAAACTCATCCCGCCGTCCCCCATCACAGGAAACTTGGTGGAACTTCACTTGTAAATTAATAATTAGTATAATATAATAATAGATGTAAATATTAAATAATAAAAATTATCTTAATATAATTATAACATAATTAATACTTGTTTTACTTTTTAGGTTGCAAATATGTATATATGATATATCTATGATTTTTATATGTTTTCTGGACATACCCAAATGTACCCATCTACCTCCTCCCACCCCCCTCCCCCCCCCACAAAAGATATTGTCATACTAATGTACCGTACTCGAACCCGATTCGGCAACTTAGCTTTTATTATTAGTAAGTCTATCCTAGGAGGTTGAGTTATATGTGTAGGTCAGGTTGTTGAGTTGTTACAACATGAAATACAAAGGAGGCTCATGTAGATAGAATGATTTGAGGGATATGAGAGCCTAAAAATAGGGGGAAACATTCTTGCAAATGGAAAAAAATATAGGGATTGTGATAAGTGCATTACATTGCAGAGTTTTAACACTCACTGCAGCATTCCTAGCTCAACCAGACCTTAGAGACAAGAGGTAACCCTAACCCCCTTCAATTTAGTGGCTGAAGCCCTAGGAAAAAAAATATTACAACAGCAGAACAAGAAAGCTTCAGGGACAATATATTAATTCTGAAACTCACCATTAATTTTTATCATGATACCATATCCTTGCTGGAATCTCAAGAGACAGAGGAAACTAACATTTTTAAGGAGCAATACAACAAAATGAGACATCGGCAGTTCAACTTCTCAATGCTAAAGAAACATGTGTTTCTTCTTCAGTAATGCAGTAAAAGGCAAAGTTAGATCAGCAACAATTTAGGATTTGATAGAAGAATGATTCTATTGTTCAAGGGAAGAGCTAAAAGCAATCACAAAGGATCAACAAATTCCAGAAGAAATTGTTGTGTTTGCTTGTTAAATGGCTTTCGGTCTTCAGCATAGTTAGAAAACTGGGCACGAATTGAGCAGGCTCATACGGACTCACAAGTCAGAAACCAAAACATGTAACATCAACAAGACTTGCAAGCTGAATCCTGGCAGAGTATTTGCCAAGTTATGGACGAGTTTCCTGTAAAAACCAACAAAAAGAGATTCTAGGATTTAAAACATGATTTCATTCCACTTTTCTTTGCTCATTCAGTCTTTGACAGGAGCAAATCGAGCTGAGATGAATGATTGTAATCTTTGAATTATGACAAATTGATGATCAGAATTGACTTAAGTGTTCTCCAAATGCTTTAATTTCTGTTTTTTTGTGTTTTTTCTTTTTTTTTTTGAGCTTTTGCCAAGTCCTGAGTCTGAGTCAAAATCTTGGACTGCCCTGTCTGAGTTTTCAAACTATAGTCTTCAACTGCAAGGAAGCTTTGGATTCTCCACTCTATGCTGTAATGCCCTCCCCGTCTACCATGTCAATTCTACTCCTGTTTCAGCCAGGAAAAGTTGCTACAATTCCAAAGGGTCTTCACATGGCCAGGGCAAGAAGAAATGACCAAAACTACTGTAGTTCATAACAGAATGTATAACTTCCTAAGCTAGAGAAGGGACCAAAACATTCACCTAATAAACAAGGTTTTTCAGCCAAGGTTGAGTGGCACTATAAAAACCACAGCAGGTTATCTTTTTTCTATGGAAACAGACAGGATCTCTAGAGCTTTTTGCAGTCCCAAGGATAATGCACTATGGAATTCATCTTTTCAAGTTAACAATATTAGTGAATGGATACAGATATCCAATAACAGGCCAATGAGATCGATAAGATTCAGTCACAACAGAATAGTATGTGGATAAGATGACTCCTAGGTTGTGAAAAGTAACCAAATGCTACTACTAAAAAAATGTAAACATAACTGCAGGAGTAAACCTCACACCGACATAGCCTAAGCCACAAGAACCAAGTACAAGTACATATAGCCCTGTGAGGGATGCTTCAATATATCATGAAGCTGATGAAGATGGAAGCAGAAGACCAGCAATGTCAGAAGTCCATCCCTGCTTTGCTCTCTTTGATTTGGAGCTCCTCTTTGAATTATTGGTTATCTGCTTTAAGTTTATCCACATTTAGATGCTGCTCTTTTTGTAGTCTACATATGGCCATGGATTATGTCTGTCACTGCATCGGCCTTTGTTTTTCAAACTACGGCAAATGATTCTGTATATCAATGGACGTGACTCGATATGAAGATTGTGCATTAAATCTGCAGATCTTTGGTTTAGCATGTTTGAGGTAGAAGTCAAAATGAATTTGCAAAACTATGATCTGAGATTCTGAAGCAATTGAATTTTTGTACTATCGAATCAAATCTAAAGGACTGGCACTTGCACATTTTTCTCATTCTGTATCTTAGCACCCAATGTCTGGGCCCTTCAGAAAAAGAAAATGGTGCAAAACTCATTTCTGAGCAAATCCTAATAACACAGAAAATAAAGCATCATACATCTCATATTCAAAAGCTAAACCTTTAACTTCAAATAAATAATAATCCAAGAGCAACTTCTTAATGAGGCATTGAGTTTACAATAATAAGGCATCAAATTAAATTAATTTGCAAACAGCAATGAAGTGATGAATGGAGGAAAAAAAAATTCAACATAGTATAAGTATCAGATTACCTCTTTGCTATTGGGATCTAGAGCATTAAGCATCTCCATCAATACATCAATTATACCTCGAGCATTCTGTATCTCTGTCAAGCTGTAGAAATAATTTTTAGAAATGAGATAAACAGCATAAACTCTCATTGTACTTCCATTGGTCCTTCAATATAATTAAGCTCTCTTAAAACATTATATTGTATAATGTACAACAGTAATATGAGATTTCAGGATTCCTCCATCAACATTTCACTAGTACAAGCTGCAAGAAAATAAATATATATTCCACTACCATATAAATGAAGATAAGAAACCCCAAAACAAAAGATTCAGCATTCAAGATCCCAGCGAACTGTAATATCTCCAGAAATGAGCCAATTTTGTTTCTTTTGCAGTCAATATGATAATGAGGTTAGTCTCAGTTCTTAAAATAAATGTAAGGCTTGGTAACCTAAAGACCTCAATTCAAGAAGGGTCAATTTCTGACATGAATCAGCTTTAAAAGTCTTGGAATGTTAGGTCCAGATGGCACTAAAGGTCTACGTAAGTCTCCTTACCTCATTGCTATTCTTGATCAAAAGCGACACATGCTTTTACATTTATCTATTGAACTGTGATTTTGGAATAAGAGGCTTGCTTATGGCACTCGTGAATTTATTAATATCATGATTGGCAATGACATTTAGCTAAATGCGAAAGGAGTGGAAGACATGAAATAGAAAGCATGGGAAAAAATACAAAAAATGCATGTTGACTGGAACTAAAGACAATAAGAAATCCACAAATCAAACCAGCCAATATGATTCCCATCATTATCAGATGAGGGAAATTGTAAGAACAAAGATGCAAAAACCTCTGTTGATACTCAGTTCATGCAGACTACTGTAGAATACATACCTTAGACTAGAAACATCAGAAGCCATTGATGCCTCAAGTTCAACTCCATCCTCAAAACCTGAAGGTACATGGCTTTGAGTTGGATAAGAAATTATTGGCTGTGTCTGAGGCGGAGTAAATATTGGTGCAGAGCTCTCTAGACGTGGTGGATATTCTACTCCTGCACGCTGTAGTTAAGACAGAAAGTCATATCTTGATTGATTAAAACAGATGTCAAGAAATATGCAATTCTTTCAATAAATCAGAAAGTTAGTACAAGAAAATTACTTTGCATCCAACACAGTGCACAATCATAGCTAAACAAAACAGAAAGCCTCTTTTAACACAATCCATCTACCCTAAAGTACGGAGCAGAGAAAAAACCATGTTAATCTTCAAAAAAAGAAGCTGAGCAAAAAACCCAACCATGTGAAAATGAAAACCTTACAATAATCTTATTTCAGAAAAGACATGAGCAACAATAACATAATTATTGATGATTCATTGGAAAGCCTTAAAATATCTACAACTATAGCAAATTGTGGCAGGCAATCATATTGTAATGCCCAATAAAAAATGGTTCATGCTATAGATATTAATCTGCCCCATTATTGTGTAGGCGCAATTGGAAAGTCTGCTCTGTTCTACAAAATCCTTAATAAATTGGGATAATAGTTCAACAGGAAAGTTCATTGGCCAATCTTTAAAATCCTTCATACTTCTGAGCAATGGGTAATGAAATTGAAGAGCACATCCCCACAAGCAAGATAAAATTATCCTTCTGCATTAAGCAGCACTACTGCTCAACATGCTAATCTAGACAGATCCCCTTAATACATTACTTCACTTCTGAAGCGTAAATCTTGTAGCATTCAAGAATCCAACCTCAAGGAGTCAAATAAGTCTTACAGTTATTGCGTATTTGATTTTGGGTTTTTCCATTTTGCTGCTTTGGTACAGACAAGCTTGCTAGGAATCCCTTTCATGATATTCCAAGTCCTCAATGTCCACTACAATGTAGATTTCTAAATGATTCTATTAATTGTGAAATTACACTTACTTTCTGGTCTTACTAAACATTATGCTCAAGTCCCAGTGACATGCTCCCCGACAGCTGTACCAACAAAGATGTATTTTTACATCAGGCAAGTAGAACCAATGGTGATATTGGCCACAAAATATGCAAAGCAGCTATTTATACCACATGGAATGGAATACTAAAAGTCAAACTGTCACAGGCATAAGTAATAGCCGTGGATGATCATTATTGCAATTCTCGCTCAAGTGGGGGTTTGGGTTTAAACCACTCTAGAAGGCCAATTATCAAACTTTTAAAAAAGGACCCCAACCCCTTGCATTAAAAATGCACATTTAATGTTTACAAATTAGGGGGTTAATATTTTAACTCGCAACAGCTAATTATGATTTTATCTCCTTTGGTGGACCCAATAGGCACCATGTACCCTCTATTCCAAAATACTAACAATAGTCTATTTCTTCACAATGGATTTTGTGTTGAGATCCAAAACATTGATTCAATATCTTTCACACAATTGTCCCTAAAACCTTGTTCTACTTAATATATGGACTGTGTGTCATGCCCCCACCACAAGTAGCAGATCGCAGCCCCCTTTAAATTATGGTCTAGACAATTGAGGTATGGTAGCACCCATTACAAAGGGGAGAGATCTTTATTAAAAGCAGGGATCATTACATTGCAGATAGCGATTAAAGAATTTAAAACAAAAGGCAGCACTTGGATTAAGGAGGGGTGCATCCCTTGTAAGGGGTGTGATGATTATAAAAGTTGTGACTATTCAAGCGCCCATTACAAAGGGAAGAGATCTTTATTAAAAGCAGGGATCATTGCATTGCAGACAGCAATTAAAGAATTTAAAACAAAAGGCAACGCTTGGATTAAGGAGGGGTGCCTCCCTTGTCAGGGGTGTGATGATTATAAAAGTTGTGACTATTCAACCTCTGCCCAACCCCCTTGCCCCACTCCATGAACAATAAAAAGGAGATTGAATCATTTGCGAAAGGCAGAAGTGAAGGAGATTGGAAAAAGGATAAGAAATATAAGATATCTATTGGAAATAAATATTGTTTTTGGCAAGAATATTATTGAGAAGTTTATATATATATATATATATATTATAATGACATTTTATTACCAATTAATATAGTAGATTCCTTTAGCAATCTATTTTGAATTTATAGAAGTGTTTTGCAAATAGAGAGACCGATCAACCTTCCTGGTTCACAAGAGGTGAAGTACCAACCTTTCCTTCATCAAGCACGCCACCCCAAGATGCAAGCTCGTGGGTAGGGAGGCGTATGAGTGCTCTTGGGCTTGTTGAAGAAGGCAGACGTCATGCATCTTATCAAGCATGCCACCCCGAGATGGATGGAACAGAGCTCCTAGCATGCTCATGGGCTAGGAGATGAATGAATGCTCCTGAGCTTGATGAAGGAGGATGGTATGTCTCCAAGGTGGACTAAGGGATGGAGTGGACCTAAGATCCTTCCATGTTCGTGGGTCAAGAGATAGATAAACAAAAGTGAGTTTGTTGCAA
>VDFB02275530.1:0-104790 GCA_007258455.2 Sequoia sempervirens
AAACCTAAAAACATATCACGTCGCAGGTTTTTTTGTTGAGATTCAAAGCATTTATTTTCCCTACATTCCCAACTAAAACAAATATATTTTGAAGGCTTTTCTTTCAAAGCATTTATTTTCCCTACATTCCCAACTAAAACAAATATATTTTGAAGGCTTTTCTTTAGATTCTAGTCGCAGGCAAAAGGGGTCGAATCACAAGCAAAGGATGAGTTGCAAACAAAGGTTGAGTTGTAGGCAAAGGTCACGCGTCGAGTTTTTTTTCCTCCAGTTTATCACAATCCGCCCACGTAGGGTTTCTGTTTTATTCTTTTAGGTTTTTTTAAACAGTTTAAAAATTAAAATATTAATAATCATTGGCGGTGTTTAATTTAGGGTTTAAACTTTTAAATTTTAATATTTTGTATCATTATATAATCTATAATACATTGTTTATTAAATTACTATTAATTAACATAATAATATAATTTATTAATACTAATTGATTTATAATTATTATTGTTTAAGAATTGATTTATAAATGACAGTGTTTAATTTAAGTTTAAACTTTTAAATTTTAATATTTTGCATCAATATATAATCTATAATATATTGTTTATTAAATTATTATTAATTAACATAAATATAATTTATAATAACATGATATAAATAATTTTAATTTGTATTTTTTAGTTTAATTTACATTAATATTAATAAATTAATAGGGAAACATGGGACGCGTCCCCTGGTCTTTTGCCCACCATACCGGTACTAGGGATGTCTTGGGAACGAGGGACGCCTAAAAAGTCCCCTTTTTTCGGGGACGTCCCCGAATTGAGGAAACGTCCTGGAAGCAGATGGGGGACAGTTAGCCATCCAGGGGACGGATAGGGGACGCCCAGCCGTCCCTCGACTGTCCCGAGGACGGCCGACCGGCCCCCTTTTCCTAGCAGCAATTTAACACAAAAAAAAGGCAAATTTTAAATTTCTTTTTTTAATGCTTTCCTTTGTGGACCCCACGACTTCCCAACCCTAATATGGCAACTTAAAACTTCTTTTTACCTTCATTTGACCTCATTTTAACTTGCCAAAAAAAAATTGCAGCCAAGAGCAAAGTGGGAAAAGAAAGAGGAGGGTCTGAAGGAGCTATTGGAGAAGAAAAACCAGCATTTAGAAGGCAAAAAAGGAGAGCATTAAGGCAGCAACCAGCAAGAGAAGTGAAAGAGGTAAGTTATTCTTCCATTAGTTTTCTTTTTTTTCCATTTTTTTCTAAGTTTAAATGATGAAATGTATGATTTTTTGAATTTTTTTTAATTTTCAGTTTTCAAAAACCAAAACAAAACAAAATGAGCAATAGTAGTGAAGATAGTGGGCATGTTGAGAGGGGAGAAGAAACCCAATCAGTTGAAAGGGGGCAGCCTCAAACAAACCCATTTGATATCCCTTCAGAAGATTTGAAAAAATATGCAAAAGGCCCTTTTAATCCTAAAAAACCTCTTCTTCAACTAGCATCATGAATAGACCAAGGCAAAGGGAAAAACACTAGGGGTAGTAGATTGTGGCAATGTCACATTTGCAAAGATAAATATCATGGGAGCTATACAAGAGTCTATTATCATCTATTGGATTTTGTAGGCTATGGGGTCAAGGCTTGCACAATAATAAAAGATTTTGAGAGGATAGAGTGTTATAGATTGCACATGGAGGCCGAAGGAAAGCCTATGGAGCAGCCAATGCAAACTCAATCTGCACATTCAACCTCACCTATGCCCTTTATGCTTGGTAGTCCTAGTGTTGGTAGTGGTAGGTAGTAGCGGTGCAAGTGGTGTTCATATTTCCACAAGAGGCAAGAGGAAGGCTAGTACTTCTAGGAAGCAGCAAAATACAGTTGCAAGTATGTTCAATGTGCAAGCATGAGATGTGGCAGAGTCTTCCATTGCCAAATTTTTCTATGCCCATGCCATCCCATTCCATGTAGCACGTTCTCCCTACTTCAAACAAATGTTTAGAGATGTGGCAGTTGTTGGTACCTCATTCATTCCCCATGGAGAAAATAAATTACGCACTACACTCCTTGACAAAGAATATTCTAAGGTGAGTGGTGATGGAGGACATGAGACAGTGTTGGATTAGAATAGGCTGCTCTATTATCATGGATGGGTGGACAAATATTAGACAGTGGTCACTTATAAACATAATAGTCACATATTCAGTTGGTTCATATTTCCTTAGAGGTGTTGATTGTTCTGGGAAGCGCAAGGATGCAAAATTCCAATTTAATATTTTGAAAGAGGTTATAGAGGAGGTTGGGGCAGCCAATGTTGTGTAGGTGGTTATTGATTCAACACGTGTGTGCAAATTAGCAGGTTTGATGGTTGAGAGTGCTTACAAGCACATCTTTTGGACCCCTTGTTGTGTTCATGCGTTGAACGCATTCAAAGACATAGGGAAGATAGATTGGGTGGACCAAGTGGTTGTAGAGGCTAGAGACATTCAGATGTTTATTTGCAACCATCACACCTCACTTGCCCTCTTTAGGACATTTTTGAGTAAGGAATTTCTCAAGCTTGTAGCGACAAGGTATGCCAACTACTTTATTTTGTTAGAGAGGATGCTTAAGGTGTAGGAGGCTCTACAATTGATGATGGTTAATTTAGAGTGGAATAGATGGTCTATGGCAAGCATTGCAGAAGGGAGAAGCATCAAACAAAAAATTCTTGATGATAATTGGTGGTCCAATGTGAGGTAGAAAATTGTTATTGATTGCTGATTTTATAAAAAAAAATGATTTTATTATTTTTTGATTTTCTAAGTTCTAACTTGTCTTTTTACAAATTTTTGTTTGCAGATATATTTGTTCCATCATTTCACCAATTGTGGATGTCATTAGATATACTAATACAGACTCTCCCAGTCTTGGAGAGATTTATGAAACTTTTGACTCGATGCTTGGAAAAATGAAGAAAGCAATTTCTGATAGGGATCCTAATTCGGGATTATATGAGCAAAAAATTAGGCCCATTGTGGCGCGGCAGTGGAACACTATGAACACCCCGCTTCATATGGCAGCCTTTGCTCTTAATCCCAAGTCGTATGTACCAAGACCTGGTAGGATGCCTCCTTGTGATGACGATGAGGTAAAAGAAGGGTTTATGAGGGCCCTTGCAAAATTGTATTCAGTTGAGGAGGCCAGTTTAGTTCGTACACAATTCACTGACTTTGTTAATCTTCGTGGTCCAACATTCAACAAACCAGAGGCTAGGGTAGATAGAACTATAGTAGCTCAAAGGGATCCTATTGGATGGTGGTCATGACATGGGAAGGATGCACCACAATTGAGGACGCTTGCTATTTGCCTCCTTTCACAGGTAATACATTAGATTAACATAATTTGATTTAGATTAGTGTTGAACATTTATATAATCATAATTTAAATTGAATGTCCTAATTGGTAAATTACTAATTTAGTTTTTGTCTCCTCTCACAGGTTGCTAGTTCCTTTGCTACAGAGAGGAATTGGTCAACATACGGCTTTATTCACTCTATCAAGAGGAATAGGTTGACCTCTAGACAAGTAGAGAAATTAGTGGTTGTGCATAGTGTTTTGCGACTCCAGGATCATCAAACTCCTAAGTATAGACAAACTCCAGTGTTACGGTGGGATGTTGATCTAGAGGACGTCGCACAAATTGATGAGGAGGAGGAGAGACAAGAGGGATTGGTTGGTGTTCCATTAGATGAGCCAGCCCTTCATAGTGACAGTGACTTAGGCTCTGAGTCTAATTTTGATGCAATGTTGGCAGATGCCAAGTAGAGGCAGCCATCATACTTTCTATTTATATTACTATGTTTTGGACACTTCTGACTTTGTCATTTTGACATTTGTAGTGCAAACTTGTAGCCTTTGGGCATTTTCTTATTTTATATCATATGCACATTGACTGTTTGACATGAATTATGGTCCATGGAAGCAATTAGGTAGCCATAGTATTAATTTGCTTGACTCTATGATGCTGTCAATATGATTGGTGATTACATTTGCAACTTTATGAATGTTCATTGTTATAACTTATGATTATCATTACTCATATGAATATCTGAAATTTCCCTATAGTTTTAAAATCTCTCTCTCTCTCTCTCTATAGCCGTCCCCCCCGTCCACAAAAATCCCCTCAAAAAAATGTCATCCCCGAAACTCATCTCGCCGTTCCGCCGTCCCCCCATACCGGAAACTTGGTGGAACATAGTAAATTAATAATTAGTATAATATAATATTAGATGTAAATATTAAATAATAAAAATTATCTTAATATATAATTATAACATAATTAATACTTGTTTTTACTTTTTAGGTTGCAAATATGTATATATGATATATCTATGATTTTTATATGTTTTCTGGACATACCCAAATGTACCCATCTACCTCCTCCCACCCCCCTCCCCCCCCCACAAAAGATATTGTCATACTAATGTACCGTACTCGAACCCGATTCGGCAACTTAGCTTTTATTATTAGTAAGTCTATCCTAGGAGGTTGAGTTATATGTGTAGGTCAGGTTGTTGAGTTGTTACAACATGAAATACAAAGGAGGCTCATGTAGATAGAATGATTTGAGGGATATGAGAGCCTAAAAATAGGGGGAAACATTCTTGCAAATGGAAAAAAATATAGGGATTGTGATAAGTGCATTACATTGCAGAGTTTTAACACTCACTGCAGCATTCCTAGCTCAACCAGACCTTAGAGACAAGAGGTAACCCTAACCCCCTTCAATTTAGTGGCTGAAGCCCTAGGAAAAAAAATATTACAACAGCAGAACAAGAAAGCTTCAGGGACAATATATTAATTCTGAAACTCACCATTAATTTTTATCATGATACCATATCCTTGCTGGAATCTCAAGAGACAGAGGAAACTAACATTTTTAAGGAGCAATACAACAAAATGAGACATCGGCAGTTCAACTTCTCAATGCTAAAGAAACATGTGTTTCTTCTTCAGTAATGCAGTAAAAGGCAAAGTTAGATCAGCAACAATTTAGGATTTGATAGAAGAATGATTCTATTGTTCAAGGGAAGAGCTAAAAGCAATCACAAAGGATCAACAAATTCCAGAAGAAATTGTTGTGTTTGCTTGTTAAATGGCTTTCGGTCTTCAGCATAGTTAGAAAACTGGGCACGAATTGAGCAGGCTCATACGGACTCACAAGTCAGAAACCAAAACATGTAACATCAACAAGACTTGCAAGCTGAATCCTGGCAGAGTATTTGCCAAGTTATGGACGAGTTTCCTGTAAAAACCAACAAAAAGAGATTCTAGGATTTAAAACATGATTTCATTCCACTTTTCTTTGCTCATTCAGTCTTTGACAGGAGCAAATCGAGCTGAGATGAATGATTGTAATCTTTGAATTATGACAAATTGATGATCAGAATTGACTTAAGTGTTCTCCAAATGCTTTAATTTCTGTTTTTTTGTGTTTTTTCTTTTTTTTTTTGAGCTTTTGCCAAGTCCTGAGTCTGAGTCAAAATCTTGGACTGCCCTGTCTGAGTTTTCAAACTATAGTCTTCAACTGCAAGGAAGCTTTGGATTCTCCACTCTATGCTGTAATGCCCTCCCCGTCTACCATGTCAATTCTACTCCTGTTTCAGCCAGGAAAAGTTGCTACAATTCCAAAGGGTCTTCACATGGCCAGGGCAAGAAGAAATGACCAAAACTACTGTAGTTCATAACAGAATGTATAACTTCCTAAGCTAGAGAAGGGACCAAAACATTCACCTAATAAACAAGGTTTTTCAGCCAAGGTTGAGTGGCACTATAAAAACCACAGCAGGTTATCTTTTTTCTATGGAAACAGACAGGATCTCTAGAGCTTTTTGCAGTCCCAAGGATAATGCACTATGGAATTCATCTTTTCAAGTTAACAATATTAGTGAATGGATACAGATATCCAATAACAGGCCAATGAGATCGATAAGATTCAGTCACAACAGAATAGTATGTGGATAAGATGACTCCTAGGTTGTGAAAAGTAACCAAATGCTACTACTAAAAAAATGTAAACATAACTGCAGGAGTAAACCTCACACCGACATAGCCTAAGCCACAAGAACCAAGTACAAGTACATATAGCCCTGTGAGGGATGCTTCAATATATCATGAAGCTGATGAAGATGGAAGCAGAAGACCAGCAATGTCAGAAGTCCATCCCTGCTTTGCTCTCTTTGATTTGGAGCTCCTCTTTGAATTATTGGTTATCTGCTTTAAGTTTATCCACATTTAGATGCTGCTCTTTTTGTAGTCTACATATGGCCATGGATTATGTCTGTCACTGCATCGGCCTTTGTTTTTCAAACTACGGCAAATGATTCTGTATATCAATGGACGTGACTCGATATGAAGATTGTGCATTAAATCTGCAGATCTTTGGTTTAGCATGTTTGAGGTAGAAGTCAAAATGAATTTGCAAAACTATGATCTGAGATTCTGAAGCAATTGAATTTTTGTACTATCGAATCAAATCTAAAGGACTGGCACTTGCACATTTTTCTCATTCTGTATCTTAGCACCCAATGTCTGGGCCCTTCAGAAAAAGAAAATGGTGCAAAACTCATTTCTGAGCAAATCCTAATAACACAGAAAATAAAGCATCATACATCTCATATTCAAAAGCTAAACCTTTAACTTCAAATAAATAATAATCCAAGAGCAACTTCTTAATGAGGCATTGAGTTTAAAATAATCAGGCATCAAATTAAATTAATTCGCAAACAGCATTGAAGTGATGAATGGAGGAAAAAAAAATTCAACATAGTATAAGTATCAGATTACCTCTTTGCTATTGGGATCTAGAGCATTAAGCATCTCCATCAATACATCAATTATACCTCGAGCATTCTGTATCTCTGTCAAGCTGTAGAAATATTTTTTAGAAATGAGATAAACAGCATAAACTCTCATTGTACTTTCATTGGTCCTTCAATATAATTAAGCTCTCTTAAAACATTATATTGTATAATGTACAACAGTAATATGAGATTTTAGGATTCCTCCATCAACATTTCACTAGTACAAGCTGCAAGAAAATAAATATATATTCCACTACCATATAAATGAAGATAAGAAACCCTAAAACAAAAGATTCCGCATTCAAGATCCCAGCGAACTGTAATATCTCCAGAAATGAGCCAATTTTGTTTCTTTTGCAGTCAATACGCTAATGAGGTTAGTCTCAGTTCTTAAAATAAATGTAAGGCTTGGTAACCTAAAGACCTCAATTCAAGAAGGGTCAATTTCTGACATGAATCAGCTTTAAAAGTTTTGGAATGTTAGGTCCAGATGGCACTAAAGGTCTACGTAAGTCTCCTTACCTCATTGCTATTCTTGATCAAAAGCGACATGCTTTTACATTTCTATTGAACTGTGCTTTTGGAATAAGAGGCTTGCTTATGGCACTCGTGAATTTATTAATATCATGATTGGCAATGACATTTAGCTAAATGCGAAAGGAGTGGAAGACATGAAATAGAAAGCATGGGAAAATATACAAAAAATGCATGTTGCTAAAGACAATAAGAAATCCACAAATCAAACCAGCCAATATGATTCCCATCATTATCAGATGAGGGAAATTGTAAGAACAAAGATGCAAAAACCTATGTTGATACTCAGTTCATGCAGACTACTGTAGAATACATACCTTAGACTAGAAACATCAGAAGCCATTGATGCCTCAAGTTCAACTCCATCCTCAAAACCTGAAGGTACATGGCTTTGAGTTGGATAAGAAGTTATTGGCTGTGTCTGAGGCGGAGTAAATATTGGTGCAGAGCTCTCTAGACGTGGTGGATATTCTACTCCTGCACGCTGTAGTTAAGACAGAAAGTCGTATCTTGATTGATTAAAACAGATGTCAAGAAATATGCCAATTCTTTCAATAAATCAGAAAGTTAGTACAAGAAAATTACTTTGCATCCAACACAGTGCACAATCATAGCTAAACAAAACAGAAAGCCTCTTTTAACACAATCCATCTACCCTAAAGTACGGAGCAGCGAAAAAACCATGTATAAAACTATGTTAATCTTCAAAAAAAGAAGCAGAGCAAAAAACCTAACTATGTGAAAATGAAAACCTTACAATAATCTTATTTCAGAAAAGACATGAGCAACCATAACATAATTATTGATGATTCATTGGAAAGCCTTAAAATATCTACAACTATAGCAAATTGTGGCAGGCAATCACATTGTAATGCCCAATAATAAACGGTTCATGCTATAGATATTAATCTGCCCCATTATTGTGTAGGCGCAATTGGAAAGTCTGCTCTGTTCTACAAAATCCTTAATAAATTGGGATAATAGTTCAACAGGAAAGTTCATTGGCCAATCTTTAAAATCCTTCATACTTCTGAGCAATGGGTAATGAAATTGAAGAGCACATCCCCACAAGCAAGATAAAATTATCCTTCTGCATTAAGCAGCACTACTGCTCAACATGCTAATCTAGACAGATCCCCTTAATACATTACTTCACTTCTGAAGCGTAAATCTTGTAGCATTCAAGAATCCAACCTCAAGGAGTCAAATAAGTCTTACAGTTATTGCGTATTTGATTTTGGGTTTTTCCATTTTGCTGCTTTGGTACAGACAAGCTTGCTAGGAATCCCTTTCATGATATTCCAAGTCCTCAATGTCCACTACAATGTAGATTTCTAAATGATTCTATTAATTGTGAAATTACACTTACTTTCTGGTCTTACTAAACATTATGCTCAAGTCCCAGTGACATGCTCCCCGACAGCTGTACCAACAAAGATGTATTTTTACATCAGGCAAGTAGAACCAATGGTGATATTGGCCACAAAATATGCAAAGCAGCTATTTATACCACATGGAATGGAATACTAAAAGTCAAACTGTCACAGGCATAAGTAATAGCCGTGGACAATCATTATTGCAATTCTCGCTCAAGTGGGGGTTTGAGTTTAAACCACTCTAGAAGGCCAATTATCAAACTTTTAAAAAAGGACCCCAACCCCTTGCATTAAAAATGCACATTTAATGTTTACAAATTAAGGGGTTAATATTTTTAACTCGCAACAGCTAATTATGATTTTATCTCCTTTGGTGGGCCCAATAGGCACCATGTACCCTCTATTCCAAAATACTAACAATAGTCTATTTCTTCGCAATGGATTTTGTGTTGAGATCCAAAACATTGATTCAATATCTTTCACACAATTGTCCCTAAAACCTTGTCCTACTTAATATATGGACCGTGTGTCATGCCCCCACCACAAGTAGCAGATCGCAGCCCCCTTTAAATTATGGTCTAGACAATTGAGGTATGGTAGCACCCATTACAAAGGGGAGAGATCTTTATTAAAAGCAGGGATCATTACAATGCAGACAGCAATTAAAGAATTTAAAACAAAAGGCAGCGCTTGGATTAAGGAGGGGTGCATCCCTTGTAAGGCGTGTGATGATTATAAAAGTTGTGACTATTCAAGCGCCCATTACAAAGGGGAGAGATCTTTATTAAAAGCAGGGATCATTACATTGCAGACAGCGATTAAAGAATTTAAAACAAAAGGCAGCGCTTGGATTAAGGAGGCGTGCATCCATTGTAAGGGGTGTGATGATTATAAAAGTTGTGACTATTCAACCTCCGCCCAACCCACTTCCCCCCCCCAACTCCATGAACAATATATAAAGGAGGTTGAATCATTTGCGAAAGGCAGAAGTGAAGGAGATTGGAAAAAGGAAAATAAGAAATATAAGATATCTATTGGAAATAAATATTGTTTTTGGCAAGAATATTATTGAGAAGTTTTAATATATATATATATATATATATATATATATATATATATATATCATAATGATATTTTATTACCAATTAATATAGTAGATTCCTTTAGCAATTTATTTTGAATTTATAGAAGTGTTTTGCAAATCGGGAGACCGATCAACCTTCCTAGTTCACAAGAGGTGAAGTACCAACCTTTCCTTTGTCAAGCACGCCACCCCGAGATGCAAGCTAGTGGGTAGGGAGGCGTATGAGTGCTCTTGGGCTTGTTGAAGAAGGCAGACGTCATGCATCTTATCAAGCATGCCACCCTGAGATGGATGGAATGGAGCTCCTACCATGCTCATGGGCTAGGAGGTGAATGAGTGCTCCTAAGCTTGATGAAGGAGGATGGTGCACCTCCAAGGTGGACTAAAGGATGGAGTGGACCTAAGATTCTTCCATGTTTGTGGGTCAAGAGCCGGATAAACAAAAGTGAGTTTGTTGCAAGGAGAGACTGTGATTGCAGAGGGTTAATACCCTAAAGTGAAAGAGATTGCTGCAAGGAGGACTTGTAACTATAGAGGGGCTTGTGAGTCTCTAAAAATGACTTTGAAAAAAAAAACAAGATGGGTCATTGGAAGACCTATGAGGATTTTATTTTGGGCAGAGTACTGGGAAAAGGTGAGATAAGGTCATTGCAAAGTTGAAGAAAATAGAAGAAAGATTGGATGCCCTTGAGGAAAGCTTGGGAATGAAGAAGCAAGCTACAGTTAAAAAAGATCAGAAAATAGATTAAGTTGAGTTTCATTATTTGTTTCATAACAAGTTTGCAAGTAATGATTTGTGTGCAAGAAATGAAGAAAGAAAAGAAACTACAATAAAGGACAGCGAAAAGAAGAAAGAGGAAAAGCAAAGGTTTGGCAAAGAGGATAGCAGAAAAAAGAATGTTGAAGTCCAGTGTTGCAGCCCTATGATGGAAAGAGCATGGAAAGAAAGTCATGTGGGAGCAACCTACACAAATGCAGATGAAAGAAAGCAAGAAAAGAAAAAAGGCACAAGGAAAGAATGGAGAAATAAAGAAGTAGCAACAAATGTGCATCTTGTTGAGGACATAAAAGAAAAGGAAAATGAAATTGCATGCACAAGAAAAGAGGTTGCAGCAGCAAAAACAGAGGTATTATCTCCTTCTGAATTTTGCAAAGTAAATAATGATTTGCATGTAGAAAAGATAAAGGAATATGGTGATTGTGAAGTTGGGGCAGTAGTAGAGAAGCAAGAAAACATACAGGTAGATAGTCATTCATATGATATTTGTGAAAGAAAATTTGATTTGAAAGAGATACATGAGTTTGTGCATGAAAAGGATAGTATTGTTGTAGAAAATAACCGTGAAGTTGCAGCAAAGTTTGGTCCATTTAAGGACTTGGAAACATTAGAATTTTTGGCAAAATAGACTGAAGAAGAGTCTATGGGAAAGATAGTGAATAAGAAAATTGGAGGACCAGCAACAAATGAAGGAGAAGATGACTTATTAATGCAGATTGCAACAGTTGAAAAGGAGTGGCTTGTATTAACAATAGGTGAAACGAAGGTTGCAACAAACATTGAGGTAAACTTTAAATTTTTAGAATTATTTGTTGATAAAGAAGAGGTTGATTTACATGAAAATGACATGGTTTACAATAATGGATATGAGATTGATACACTAGTAGAGAAAGAGGAGAAATTTAAGATATTTGATGATTTTTCAAAATTTGTTGAAGTTGATGTGAAAGAAAGTGAAATGGGAAAGATAGTTAGGGGCAGCAATAACAGGTTACAAACTGAAAAACAGCAAGGTGTTGAGAATGATGAAGTAGGGTGGAGAGAAGAACCTTGGTATAGTAAAATGAATTTCATGAGGGGAAGAAAGAGGGAAAGGATGAAGGAAGAGATAGGAAGATTCAAAGCAAGGTGAAGAAAAAGAAACAAGTAGATAAGGAGGAAAGGTGGCACATGAACAAGCACCGAATCTTCAAATGTTCATGAGTTCCAACTCATGGAACATTTCTTCTTACCCCAGGTGTTTGATGCAGGAGCGTCCAGGGGTACCAGGAAATCCTGCATCCCCAAAAAATATTTTATTTTAATATTTGTTTTTCTTGTGTGGTTTCTTGCTGTAAGCAATTTTTCAACCCCTGGTTTGAGCACTCTCGGAGTATGGAATTTTTTTTTTTTTAATTGGTTGACATTTAAATGTTTAAATATCATGTTTGGGCAAAAAATGGAATAAAATTGTTGTAACCTATATTTTATTTATTGGCTCAAAATCTATAGTTGGTGATTTTGTTAGCTACACATTTAATGTGCTTAAAATCCAAAAAAAATGGAAATTGGAAAACCCAATGCCCAAGTTGGGGAATTTGTATTTTGGAATATTTGAAAATGATTTGGAAGAGAATCTGGAGGCCCATGAACAACAAGGAGCAAATCAAAGTGGCATGTTTATGACAGGAGGTTACAGGGGGAGTTATGAGCAACAATGTCAAGAAAAGTTATGAAATTCAATGCATTTTTCAGTTTTGCAAGGGGTAGGATTTCCAACGCCTCATTTGGGGAGGTATGGAAAAGATTTTATTGCTGTTATTGCAAGGAGAAATCCTATGCCCAGGAGCTGAGTGAAGAAATGTGGTTGAAGGGTTGTAGCAGAAAGTGACAGAAAGAAGTTGAGAAGGAAAATACCAGCAACATCCAAAGTGTTGCAAAGGATTTTGGAGGTGATTTGCAAGTGTTGTAATCTGATTTTGGCTTGCAAGTAGTTGATTTTCAGAATGTTTGAAGTTTGCTTTGATTGCCTGTAGATAGATGTTGCAAGAATGGCATAGTCTTGTAATTGGTGAAATCTTTATACCCCAAGTTGTTGCAAGCAATCTAAGTTGTAATAAAGTTTTAAAATTCCCTATTTATTGTGGTTCATATTTGTGTATTCAAAAACTCAAAAATTTATGAAAGTTTAAAAGTTGCTGGAAGGGATCAAGCACCACTGTTCAGAAATGGGAATTAGGTTTTTAACCTGATTTTTAGCATGGTTGTCTTGGTAGAAAAATTGTGAATCACTTGTTTTCTTGTAGATGAAGGTGGGAGCTTCTACTACCAAAGTTTTCAGAGGAAATGGAAGTTGTTTGCACATTCAAAATAATTTTTGAAATGTGGTCTGTCAACAGTTTTCAGTGCACTTATATGCATGATTGATGATTTGTATTTCGAAACTTTATGGGTTTGTTTATTTCCCTATGAGAATCATTTTTCTTGTGTTGGGTAGATGAGATATTGGTGTGGTGGCTGCGAAGAACAACACCTCCATTTGGGGTCTTGGTCTTCGATCTGCATCAATACATCTTTATCGTGTCATATTCTATTACTCTATCTAGTATATTTTGTTAGTTTCTACTATCGTATGCAAATAATAACTTCACTAGATAAGAGTAAACAACATACATCCAGCTTAAACAAAGTTCCCACCCAAACACCCTTTGCCAAACCATGGGCTTCCATAGAGTGTGTCAAAGACATGGTTAAGAGCACCATTCAACCCCAAGCACCACCTTTCATGCACGCAAGTGTAACTTCCGCCATTTGACTAGGCCACTAAACAAAGTATGCACTCCATTTGGAAAGTGTAACTTCTCTTCTAAGATGCTCTTACACAATACACAAAATAGAATCCCAAGATGTTTTTCCTAGTCTATTGTATAACCCTCATATCAATGCTCTCTTACACCTGTCATAATACAAATGCCAAGTGATGCAGTGTGTCACCCAAGGAATCTTGAGATTTCTCCCAAGAGGCATCTTATTTCATGAAGGGTCAATTTATAACAAGGACTTGCAACATGTACAACATCTAGTGCTAACAACACTTTAAGTAAGCATCTCATAACTGTGGCATTTGTTGTTCTCTGACTGTTCACAACCAAAAATGCTTGTGTTAGCTGCGCTACCAGCTCTCATAGTAGCAAGCTTCAAAAAGTTTAGTAGGTTTGAGAAGGATGAAATTTTGCCAAAGTTTGAAATTTCAAAGAGGTATAAAAATATTCAAAGCTATATAAAATGCAAATCATGCATAGTCACAGTAATACAATGTGGAAATGATGTTAAAAAAATCCTTCAATGCCAAATGCTCACAGCTTTCAAAATTTGATATACCATGCTATCATACAATATTAAAAGAATTGCACTCACTCTCAAGTTTCCATACTCTAGACCTAGAGCCACTAGGCTCTAAAATGACATAAAACTTAAAAATAAAAACTTGCTACATGATATCATTCATGATCATTAACACAATTAATGCCAACATCCCTGCTGCAATGCATCTGAATTCTGCAATAGTTTTACAATATACACTGCTTCATAATTTTTAAAGCATGTGGGCTAGAAAACAAATCTAGGTGACAAAAATGAGGGTTGTTATCAAAGTCAATGTGTTAACCTGCCATTGGCAGATTCGGTTGAATATATTCAACCTGCTCTTCAAAAATATGAGATTTGTTGAAAATCCTTGAGGTTCATTTTTTACTTTTTGATCCTTACCAGTAACTCGTTGTATGCAGAATAATATTGTGGATATTTTCCATTTTGCCCCCCAAAAGCTTCCTGCCATGTATCTAGCAAGACCAAGATCTTTTCTCTAACACTTAAATCTGGCTGCAAAATACAAAATATAACACCCACTTAAAGGACTGCTGAAAATATGCACTAAGCCCACAAACCATGAATCATTTGAAGTACAACCCAGCAAAATATGCACATATTACACACAAGATTTTTTTCAGACCTTTTTCTTTACTATCTTGACCATTTCATGTAGCACATCTCTCTCAGCAACTTGCAAATGAACACTATCGCCACAATTTTTTATGAGTGTCTCTAATAGCTGCAAACGAAACCAAGCAAATATTGAATCAAAGTTATCCATCAAAATCAATCATGAATAAGTTCTTGCTACAGTATGCTTGTCGCCCTCAGAATTCAACCAATAAGCACAAAGCTATTAATCTTAATAATGCTAACTTAAACTAGATGTTAATAGAAATTTCTTTTATTATTGAATACTAACCGTCAGAGAAAGAATCTGGATCTTAGGATTCTTATTTGCAATGCGTTTCTTAATTGCTTTGATTACTTCCTTTGCTTGTCTGTTCAATCACAATCATATTCACCAATACAGATCCTCCATTAATATCACCATCTCCAAATGTCCATTTATAAGAAAGAATTTAGAAGGCAGAGCTGTTGACCTACTCTGGAAGAACCATACCAACATCTCTCATGCAAATTTAAATCATATAAGTGCCTTGTAAATTAAGACTTGAGATTATATTCTCAGAATCTGGATGACCAGCATCGCACAATAACGAGCAATTAACAATTGGATGATGTCAGATTGCATTCACTCCAGGGCACATCTAACAGCATTTCAAAATTTGTGAGGCATAATCAAGAAATCTGAACCTAAAGTGGATTCGCATGATTCTATGCCTTCTAAGTCAGAGATGAAGGTATTTCAAAATATTTCAGATAACTTCTCATGTTAAACAAGGACTATATGGGCACATCTTATAAATATAGCCAAGACTCTAATATACAATAAAAGGGGTAATTTTTTCTTTGATAGGCAGCATGAATGAAATGAAATTTTTCATTTTCTTAAAACCTCTTGAAAAACAAGTTTGATTGTGACTAACATACATGTGCACAGGCCTGGCATCAGTTATTGCTATGATACAGTTCTATATTACTGTTGTAACTGACAATCAATGATGTAGATGAACAAATGGATAGATATGTTTTTATGAATAGTAATAAACAGTTGCATAATAATCCTTGTAGCCTTAAGAAACAACGAAGGCTCTACGGCCTTGGAAATCATCTAACAACTTTTGAAATATTAAATATACAAAATTCTCTAGCATATCAATATTTGACATAAAGATAGCACAAGAATTCAATCGTGCATCTAAATGTGAACATGCATCAATGTGTACCATAAAACAAGGCTGGCCCATCTGTCCATCACTTGAAAACTGACAGATACTTCATGATGCACACACCCCAATAGTTGGATCACAAATACCATATTGCATGTAATAAATGTGAATTCCAAACTTACAGCAAGAAAAAATCAATCAGCTCTATAAGGCCCTATAACATAGCATAAGGAAATTTCTAGACTGAAAATGCAATGCCAAAAACCAGATTTTACCACAGGTATAAAAAATATTACTTGAAAACTGACAGATACTTCATGATTCAAACACCTCCATAGTTGGATCACATATTACAAATACCATATTGCATGTAATAAATGTGGATACCAAACTTACAGCATGAGAAAATCAATCAACTCTATAAGGCCCTATAACATAGCACAAGGAAATTTCTAGACTGGAAATGCAATGCCAAAAACCTGATTTACAACAGATATAAAAAATATTATTTGAAAACTGACAGATACTTCATGATGCACACGCCCCCATAGTTGGATCACATATTACAAATACTATATTGCATGTAATAAATGTGAATACTAAACTTTCAGCGCAAGAAAATCAATCAGCTCTATAAGAATAACATAGCATAAGGAAATTTCTAGACTGGAAATACAATGCCGAAAACCTGATGTTACCACAGATATTAAAAATAAAACATAGTAGGAGAAACTTAAACCCTGCAAGAGCACAGCTAAGCAATCTTCTGCATACTACCCACACCTTGTCATTATTCTTTGTTTGATTCCATGTGCAGTTTCAATGTGAAGGTAGCCTTTCTACCATATGCAGCTGTTTCTATGTCAGGACCAATAGCAGATAATGCACCCAAACAGGTAAGGAGGTTTGTCCCAACATAAACAAGAAGGTGAAGACCTCAACTAAAACCCACCTGATGGTTTTTGTTGATTTCCTTGAGTATTTGAAGTTCAGTATGCTGTAAAGGTGTGGATAATGCATAGTTGCAAAGTCTATGGTTGCCACGCTTAATTTGTCTAAATGTCTCTTTTTGTTTCACTCCACAAAGTTAAGCACAGTACTCAAGTGCTAGATACAGATCTATGGCTTTTAACTTTTAAGGAATGCCCCGGTTGCATTCACTCCCTGCTTTGTTCTTTTCCCATTATCAAAGTCAGAGGTGTCTGACCCTTAACATTCAGAAAATACTTTCCTTGAGATATCAAGCTCTTCCGTGGACTACTAGAGCAAGCAAATTCAATAGTTTCTTCTTTCAGCCTCTGGAGATTGGCAATGTCAGTAAGACAGTAACTAATGCAGATGCTCATAGATCCTTGAAACAGCATTGCTCCCCATGAGAATTCACCATGGCACCTCAAACCTTTTATTCTCACTTTGGAAGAGGATCAACTACTCTTCAACATTTAATCAAGACTATAGAAGCAGATGTGGATTGCCGATTTTCTTTCTATATTTGAAGGATCCTTGATTAAGGATGTCAAGTGAGGATTCCAGAAGTGCTCCTTGCCTCCCCTGAAAATTATTTGGTTTGACCCCACTATCTCAGATCATTCTCTTGAAAATATTACCTAAACCTGTACTAGCATTTTCATAGTGATCAATGAAAGCATTCATAGCAATAGCAAAAGACTAACGGCCATGGGTAAAATTATAAATTTAAATAAGCCTCAAGTCTTAAAGTAGGATATGATTCTGGTCAGCATTTATGCAGGCATTGTGCAAAATCCTAAATCCTTGGACAAGTGGTTCTGTAGAAGTATGTGAGTCCAAACAAGCATCTAGCACTTCTCAAGAAAATTCCTCTCCCTAAAACACTAGTGACTACTTTAATAATGCCTATATAGATCATATTTTGAGATTCTCTAAAATGTATTGTCATTTTTAAATTCTCTCTATACTCAAATAGTCAAGAACTCTTCTACAAATTCAAATTTTGTTTAATCAAAATTCAAGTTTCGGTTTTACTTTTTTTACTCTTAAGCTTAAATTCCACTTTCCTAATTTAAGCTTTGGATGCTTGACAAACAGAGATTCAAGCGTACTAACCATTATCATCTTCCTGTGAACATACCAGGTGTACTAGAGCCAAAATCTTTACCTAGTGATAGAATAGCTGCAATTGCTTTATTTTGATATACTAATAACTGACAATTCCATTTACAAATTTGTAATATCAATAGAGGAAGCACTTGGCACACAGTTTTAAAAACAAGGATGGTGATATACGACTCACAAAGTCTTACGACAATTAGATACATACATATCATCCAAAAATTTCCCTGAAGTTGCACATGCAAAGCAAAAGTTTTTAATATCAGCACACAAAATGAATAATAAAATGATTATTAATAATTCAAGAACTAGCCTTACTACAATGCTATAGAAGAGTAGAGGGAAAAATTAATAACTCTTATTCAAGGAAAAGCTTCAAAGTTCAATTGAATCTTATTGATAAGACAAAGATCAAGCAAAAGGAAACATCCACTACCAGAACTTTCCCCTCCAAGCTCAATATTATCACCTTGCCTACCGATGGAGAGGTTGACAATGGTATTGTGCAAATCTCTTTGTGACATATAAACCTTTGAATGACTACCAATGATTAAGACGCCCCAACAATTGAGTAAAAACAAAGTACCACAAATACACATCCCAAGATTTTTGGACCTTTCCCCAAAACAGGGATGTCCCAGGTGCAGCATGACAAGGACAAAACATCGCCCTGCCATTCCACGCATCCAAGCACCATGACCCTGGAGCCATTCCCCATGCATCCCTTGGACATCCCAAGGATGGCACATCATTTCCTTCAGCCATTTAAAAAAGACATTTAAACATTACTTACAAATATGGAGCTTGGTTAGGAGCAATAAACTATTAAAAATGGCATGCACCATGAAGATCTCCATGACCTCAAAGGCCTTAATTTGTTGCCCCTGGACTCTGGAAGGAGCATGCTGCCCCCAAACCCCCACTTTGGTTTTAAAAAACAAAAAATAAATATTGTTTGGGTTGTTCTGAATAGAAAAAGCACAATTTTCTCCCTTTTTTATGCATATTCAACATTTTTGAGCTTCCCAAGTTTTTCTTAATTAAATCCCAATTGATTGAATTCCATTTATACTTTTGGTTTGCCAACTCAATCCCAATTCCAAGTAAGGCTACTATGGTTACAATCAAAAGATTCAAAATGTTATCATAATGATCTTAGTGAAGATCTTTAACTTTTGATACATGAACATTGGCACTGCAACTTGTTGAGGACCTGTTTCTCACATTCTGCTCTCTAGTGAATTCCTTAGAAACATGCCAAAGCTCCTGACTGATTATCAAATGGCCGATTCAAAATTTGGCTGGCATTGCTGTATCTGCTTTTATTCATTTGATGAATAATGATAGAGCCTGGTATTCTTTTTTCAGATGATGAATGGCATTAGGTTCTATCATCTTTGAAAACGGCAATTGCAGACTGCAAAAAATTGCTGACTGTTTATAGCATTGGCCCAATTGTGGCATGGAACAGTACAAAAGATGATCCTACAAAGCCTAGCAGGGAGCTTTGGTCAATGGTACAATTTTCACTCAAGATGCTGAAGATAGGGGTAAAGACATATTAAGATTCATTCTCTGATGAAAAATGTCATACAGCAAAACAGCTTTGTATAGATTTCAGCTTCCTTTACTCATAGCATTTACATAAATAGTTCCATTTTATGATATAAATCTAATCTGAATATTTTAAATATATTAAATTAAAATTATTAAAAATTTAAATAAAATTATAAAAAATAAAATAATATTATATTGAATTTAAATAATACTATAATAAATTTTAAATATTAAAAACATCAATAAATTTAAACATTGTAGATGTATTAAATACATTAATAATTACAAATCTAAATTAAATATTTTAAATTATAAAATTTTAATATTAGAAAAATAAAAAAATAAAAAAACTGTAACATTAGAAAAACGTATTAAATTTTATAAAAAAATAAAAAATTAAGACAAGCTATATAGTTAGATCGTGGCATTGTTGTTGTAGCCACCAAGGTTCAAACCCCTGCTAAGCCATTGTGATTGCAGGCATTGTGCCCTTGATGATCCATTGTGCTCATGAGTTTGAACCTTTGCATTGAAGCTATTTCCGTTCATGCTATAGTGACTTCGTGCCCCAAACCCTCACTGGGCTGGTCTGCTCATAGGTTTTGTGCCCTTGCTAGATTAATAAGCTTGTGGGTTTGGACTATTGTTACATCCCACCCTAGTGACTTTATAAACACTTTTACTTTCTTGTTTTATAGATGTTGAATGATGCAATGTTGGGCTGTTAATGCATGATCTGTGGAAATTTTATGTTTGTGTTCTGATAACGCAATGGAAATATGTGTTATGATCTATTCAGGATGAATGAGTTGTGTTGATGCCCTAGAAAGAAAGTTTAACCTTGCAGTAATTGAGTAGATAGAAATATGTAATGGAAATTATCTAGGTAACAGACTAATCCTTCTTCGTTTGTTGGAGTTGGATGCAGGGTAGCTGTTCCACGATCCTCGGGAGCGGGGAAGTATCATCTGAGTAGAGAGGTAATGTTGAAAAACCCTGGAATCGCCATCTGAGTTAGGGTTGGTCAAGGGATCCCAAAACCCTAGGAGTGAGTAGTTTGGTGCTCTGTTCTTGTAGGTCACTCGAGTGATCCTAGGAGGTGGTCTTTCCGTCAGTGGCATTAGGGTTTTGTAAACCAATTCTTCAACCTCATTTCAATCATTGAATTTTACCCAGCTTTGGTATCGAAATTCATCATTTTGTGGTTATCTTCTGTTGAGCGTGAATTACGCCTGAAGTTATATATACTTACGTATATATGTAAATATATTTATATATCAATACATATATTAATATATTAATAACACTGTTTAACTATTTATTATTCTAACGGAGAATTTAGTGACATTTTATAATGTTGTTTGGGATATTCTAAAACATAAATATCTTTTGACAGTGTGAGAGTAAAGTTAAAATGTGTAATTATTTAAGTTACTTCATTTTAACAAGTAAATTAATTATATTTATAAATTATTAAAAAAAATAATAATATAATACTACTGCCAGATTTGGAAGATAAGGGGCGCATAACTAAATTAGTTATTCTTTTATATTTAACCCCATATTCACTCGGGATGGGAAAGAAAATAAATCTTCTTGCAAATGATTTTCTGGAAGCCGATCTTCCTGCTAGTGGACATGGTTAAACCTTTGAAGGAGGATTCCTGATTTCACATGTATGAAGGGCATGGAAATAAAGGAAAGAGGCGGAAGCTGGACGTGAATTTAATAGAATCTTACCTTGGCGTTGGTTAAGGATGGGAATGGAGAGAATCGTGGTAGTTCCGATAACTACCTTGAACAACCACTCGACGGGATATGTTGTTCTTGGGGAAAGAAACGAGAGGAGAGCAGACAGGGAAATCAAGAGAGAAGAAAGTTGTGTGGAGGCAGAGTAAGAAAAAGACGGGTGTTCATTGAAAGGCAGATTTGGGGAAGTTAGAGCGGAGGCTAAGAATAGAGCCGCCTGGGAGCTGTGGCTCTCAATTTAAAGCAACGAGAAGGACGACTTCGGTGTGGTGGAGTTGAGCTGGAAACTTCAACTGCATTTCTCTTCCAACATTCTTCGGTAGAGAATTCTTGCTCCAGGTTTCTTCAACAGGCACGTAGCTTACTTATGGTTTCTTTCTTTTGAAAAGAAGAGGACATGACTCGTGCATTGCTTGAAATGAAGCTTATGTGAACTCCAGCCTTTGAGATTTCTGTATTCATAGAATTAAGAGTTAGGTTGTGTGTTGTTCCTCTTTTCATCTGTATGTTCTTGATGGGAAAAACCCTAGAGTGTTGAACCACGAATTCTCCTTTTAATTATTTGATTGTATAGCTTTCGGTGCTTATGCTTGGGTTACACAAAAATAATTAGTCTCTGTTATAGAAAGAAGATTGTAGCTTCTTGGATAAACAATAAGGTGTTCTGGAATTTGAGTGTTCTGGAGGCTATTTGTGGAACAGTAGTATTTGTTTTCAAAGTTAGAAGAATATCTGATAAACAATACAGTGTTCTGGAATTTGAGTGTAGCCATTGTTTTCACAGTTAAAAGAATACCAGATAAAACAATTACATTGTTCTGAAAACTGGTAGAAGCCAGGGTGGGTAGATAACAAGGACCTTCTGGATACAAATTAATATACGTTCTATTATTAAACAAGAGAGTCACAAATGAACCCTTGTGTTCTGAAACTTATAGAAACTAACTGAAAGTAAAGATTCTTGAACCATTAAAATAAATAGGGAATAGTGTGTGGTTCATATTATTACAGTATACGAACTCAGTTTAGCTAATTTATGAATTTATGCTGTTCTGAGAAGAATGACAGAGCACTGCATGACAATATGAATGTACAATGAAGACCATAGGTATAAGAGTTCTCTGATTAACTAGAATCATTGCAGACTGTGTGAAGTTCATTTCTAACGCAAAACTTAAAACAGGAATTAGTTTCCTCATGATTCTGTATGCTAGGTAGGCAACAGGAAGAAAATAAATACTGAAAAACACTGAATTGGTCTAAAAATTGTTATCAAGATTTTGTATACCCTCTTGGGTCTGAGGCTGTATTAATACTCTCATAAGAGTACTACTTTATATCAAGCCCTAGCATTATGTATACGGGTAAGGTATGGCAGGTAGCTAAAGTGCATGCTCTTAAACTGTTTTAAAAGAAACCCTAGTTTCAGGAATATCAGACACACTTGCCAGGAAGCCAAGATGAGTGTGTAGGGTAATTATGAGCCTTTATTAGGTCACCTGTATTGCCCTAGGACAGGTGTCCTGACATGAGTAAGTGACGGAGAAATAATCTCCTAGAAGCCTTAGTTTAGATATGCTTTTCCAAGTCGAGCAAGGTGGGTGAGTTAGTACAGTAGTACAACCTATGGCCATAGTAGGTGCAGGTGCCACTGACTACACCTAATACTCACACGCAACCCAGATATCTAACTAGCCAGAATTGTCGGCTTAGTAGGAAGGAATCCTTAGTAGTTAGGCAAAGCCAGTTAGGTAGGGTTTCAGCACCAGAGCTTAGATGGCTATTAGAGGGATTTTCAAACATCACCTTTCGCAAGAAGGGAAGGGCCCCCTTCCAGTTAGGAAGGTGTGCGCGGGGGACTGTACAAGTCCGTGGATGGTGGAAAAGCACTCAAATGATTCCCCTCATTTTCAAATGGCAAGCCGAGTCTTGGAAGATGACAAATCAAATGAGGACTTCTTAACCCTTACTCTTGTACTTTCCTTTGTACTTTATTGAAATGAAAACAGTTCATTCATGTTATGATAGAAGAATGTAATCATGATTGCTGTTATAATTTATAAATGAAATTGTTATTTCTTGAAATGTTGTATGTTAAAAAAAAAAATTGCTCTTGTTGATGCGAAATTGCTTTATAGTATTTGTGCTATGAATTGTGTTTCCAACAACTATTCACATTATATAGTGTGTTCATGCCAGGGATGAGGTCACCTATTTTTGCCCTCACCTAGCTCGAGCTAGGCTATAAACAACCATGGTACCTATCAAAAAATAAAAGAAAAATAAAGACAAACTATGCAGAATAAAATAAGGACAAATCAATGATGCAACACCCGTTTCTGCAACATCCCATAGCTGTTTCTTGCAACATCTACCGCAGCAATTTCTTGCAATTTGTAGCATTTCAACATTCACCTCAACGCCGAGCTCACACTGCTACGTCACTCATCTTTGCTTCCACAAATCCACACCAGTACTGAACTCACCCAATTCATGCCACAGAGAGTGAATCTATAAGATTCATTCCACTTTCATCTATTCAATGCATGCAGGAAGTCAGCCCTTTTAATCATATGATTTTGTTTTTGCCAATACAAAACCTCTCCCAATACAAGGTCACAACCTTAGCAAATTCCAAACTGAACATGTTCTGAACAGCTAGTAAACAAATAGTTGGGAAAAGAGCTCACTACAGACTCAACAACGAACACATCAATCTAGATGTCTAGACTCTGCAACAACAAGCAGCCACCAATTCCTTTTTAAAAATATTTTAATAAAAACAACCCAAGTCATTTGCCCTACAAATTTTATGGCAAATTGAAACAATTTTTTAAGGTTTTCTTTTAAGTTCACCAGATTCCGAACTTCATGGATTAAATTTAAATTCAGTGAATCCTATGACACAGTAACTAGTAATAGGTTCGCTTTAAAACAGTACTTTTGGGGATATTTATTATTATTCTTAAATCCCTAAAAGATCTTTATTGTCACCTAAAAATAAGTGCTATAAATGCATAAACTCTTAATGATAATTGAAGCTAGGCTTGTGCTAAAGAAACTGTTGTTCAACAAAAGTGATTGTGTGTTTGTAATTTCATCAAGTAAATCCAAGGAAGATTGCATTAGTTACACTTTGTACTGGCAAGATCCATCTTTCTAAAATGCAGCTTTGTATGCAGTTTAGTAATTTACTTCTTAAAAAAGATGTGTTGTTCCATATATTTTCCCTTTAAATCCTTGGTTATAGCTAAATGCTGGTTTCTACTTTATCCAATTAGAAGTTGTGTTCATGTGTGCTTGAATTAGTTTACTCTCCTTTATATCTGAAAATCTCGCTTCAAGACTTGCTTATTAACAGTTTGGCGCATGCATTCAAGGCAAAAACATGGCCATTTCGTGATTTTCATTTATGCAAACACCCTTTAGTCTATAGTTTTAGTCTAGGTTTTATTTTAGGTTTAGTTAGGTATCAAGGAGCTTCCCCTTACAATTTGGAGAACAGTTCTACTGCACATGCTGTTTCATTTTGTGTTGTCTCACAACTCATTCATGTAAACAAACCTATCAAGCATTCTTGTGAGTTTATTTCATCATATGCGGTCTCCATAGTATTCTTTTATATACCGACAACACATCCAAGATGCTATTGTGGTTATGATATCATGATAAATAACAGGACTGTTATTAGTTTGTGATAGGATTACACAATTACACATCCACAAACCTCCCAACTCACAGCCCCATTTTCCCCAGCATTCCCAGTACAACAGGATGGTAGCCAAAGGCTGTTCCTTGTCACTAGGGGAACAGGGGATGGCATCCACAGGGACCTAATGTCCCAGATACATTCCCCCAGCAGTCTGAATTTTTTTTAACAAAATACAAAAAAATCTATTGTACAAAAAGCAAATCTATGATTGCATACATTGTTGAAAAAAAGATTAAAACTTTTGAATGACTGCACGCAGAGATAGAATGAAAGTGTAAGACTGTTGAATGACCACACTGAATAAAACTATAGAATGAAAGTGTAATGACAAAATACATCTCTTGCTCAGTTAATCAATGGGAAATTGTGTGACTGCAGGCAACTATGGAAAGAAAAATTGCATTTGTTGAATCACAGCATACAACTATGGATTCATGAAATGAAAATGTACCACCATTGAATGGTAACATACAGTTGTAGTTTTCATCAATGGAAAATTCTATGACTGTATAAAGCTGTACCAGAGCAGGCATTATATAATGAGAGTATACAGGCACAGAATGAGCAAAAAAATGATTGCACACAGTTGTAAAGTGGAACCGTGCATGTGTCTAACGAGGCTATACAGTTGTAAGAAACATATGTGGTGATTACATTCTCATTATGATTTTGTATCCTTCGGGCCTTTTGTTGCAATGAAAACACTGAACAATACATTTATAAATTTCTATTTTTTATAGCTGTGATACTTGAATCAATAAGCATGTTACATTGAATATTTCCAAACTTGAACTTTGACATCATGTATAACTGAACTTGTAAAAATTTGTGTTGCAATATAATATAAATGCATCTCACTGTCCCAATCCCCAAAACACCAGGGAACATGGGTTTGGGTATGTGCATGTGTTCTAAACAGGAGAAATAAAAATATAGAACTGGGAAGAAAACAAAATGTTTGAATGAGTAATCATTAATATAAATGATAAAATGGAAGTTGTGCTTATTCATTCATTTTTCAAGATAGAAATGAAATAACAAGCAAAAAGTGTATTTATTGTACAACTGAGCTTTACAGATAGTAAATTACATGCACAAATTATGAAGAGCTAACACAAAACTACTAAAATAGGCAAGAAAATTTCCTACCCTGGATCACCATTAAGAATGTCACAGATCTCAATGTTCATTCCCCAGTCAGGACCAATGAGCATGTCACTCGTTGCTCTCTCAACAAGAGCAGCAGCCATTCTTAGCCTTTTCTTTATAATTGGGAAATCCCACTTGCAAATATGTTAAGAAAAATACTTCCTTCAGCACATTGAAATTACTCAGTCCTGTGACAAATGCCAAGCAAACAATGTCTGAAATTATTCCATTTGAAATTCAAATATATACTGTTTTGGATATTCAACATTGTCCCTTTTATTTATGACTTAAGTCATGTCTGGTAAAATTTTACACCAATATGATTTTACTTTTTTAGAAGGACAAGCTTAAGTGTACAAACTACAAACCCTGCACTTTATATTTAATAAGAACTGATACAATAGAAGTGCAGTTTTTGGTTTTATACTTTCATGGAAAAGGAATGCATTTAAATCTTCTAACAGGATAAATAACATAGCCTCCAACAAATCAAGGATGCTCAAGTATACAACAAGTTCCAAATAAAGAGTGTTCGGAAATATTATCTCACAGAAGTGTATGAATATAATTTGCACATTTTAAGATCTTCCTTTCTATGTATGTCCTACTTGAAATCTGGCAAATATATTCTCAACTTACATCTGTACATGTCAAAGAAACTCAAGAATAGTATTTGCACATATATTTATAAATCTAATTCAGAATATGTTGTTTCTGTCTCTATGTTTTCATGGACTGTGTTCAAATATGATCACTGTTGCTCTGAATAAACCATTGAAAACAAGCTCAGCCAAGCTCTCTAGCTGGTATGAAGCCTGGTTTCCAACAGTTGGTCACAATCTCAAAACTGCATGGGAGAAGATTGGAAGTCTTTTATTCCTCCAACTTTTAACTACAAGATTGATTTATTGTGAACATTTAGAATTTGACACAAATACAGTAAATTAGCATTGATAATGATGAATTTGTGAGGAACAACACAACTCATATTTGAATTCAATAACTTAATGGGATAACAGAAGACTACAGAAGCATGGAGATTGAAATTTCTCTGACTGATTTGCCATTACCATTAATGAGAGTACTTGAACTATATATGGACTAAGTCACCAAATCAGCCTGAAACCCCAATGATTCTTGGTACAGAACATACCAGAATTGGAATCAATACATCTGCGGATTCAGGCAGGGCACAATATTTTTAAGCCAGAATCATTTGGTATCAAACCTGGGCAATTCCAGGTATGTTGGAGCAATTCTGGGGTGATTCCAAGCAGCAGATATTATTTTCAATGCAATTTGACTGATTTTTTATTTTACTTTAGACTTTTGATGAAGCTGCCCTAAAGTCTAAACCGATGTTTATTTGTATTTGGCAAACAAAGCTCGCCAGATTTCATTCAACAAAATTGAAAGCCAGCAAACATAAATGGAAACCCTACAAATCATTCTAATGCATAAATTTCTTTCTGCTATGTTGTCATTCCGTTGCTGTGTTGCCATTCCATTCAATACAGATCTTATTCTGAGTGTGAGTCATGGTTGCCGTCAGCTGCATTCTGTTTCTGCATTAGGATTTTCAGCTAACATTTTTTAGAGTAGTTTCTTTCATTTTCGGGAGAAGTCTACCAACATTACAACAGAAAAGGATAGATAATCCGCAAAATTTCGTAGTTCAAAAAGCATCTGACTTTCGTAGCTAAGGAAATATTGTTTTTACATTATTGATGTGAGTGGGAAAGGAATTGACTTCAAAATACCATATCCTTTTAAAATCTTGATATTCGCATGTACCATACAGTGGCCTTTAATTTGTCGTTTATCATTTATTTGAATAAATATTTGCCAAACCATGCTTTCTCAAAACTAAGATAAAAGTTTAATTTTATCTAATAATATTTAATATTATTATTTAACACGTTCAAAAAAGCAATTTAATATAGTATAGCTTTATATATGGTATTAATAAAGTATAGTTTATGGGCTACAAATTATCAGTTTTTACTCTCTTTTCATACAGAAATATCCACAACATACCCAGCCCAAAAAATGTCATACTGCTGTATTGTATCCATGTAACCATACCCAATTCCAATTTGGTAACTTACTCGATGGACTCACAAATAGAGAAGTTGAACATACAACAACAAATGGGCAACTGTCATTAAGAGTCTTGCGAGTAGACAAACACTAGAACTCCAATAGGACAATATAAAAAACTGTTTCAATCCCAATTTGAAATTAAAGGTTGACTGCCACGGATCAATTTACTAACTATGTGCTGGCTAGTCTGTGACCTAATTATAGTCTACTGTGTGAGTTGAAATATGCAGGTGTGAGACCAATCCCTCCCATAGGGCTCACAAACATGAGACTATTGTAATTTGACCATTTGCAGGACTGGGGCGATTCCTCCTACAAGTAGGTGTGATCCCCAAAGAACCAATAGTATCCTCACCTCTTGATAAGCATTTTTTAGCATTTGAGTAAAAAAACCTTGCTAGATCAAGTCAGAATTCAATTAAGATCCATCATAATGAAGGTCAGTGGACCCTCTCAAGGACATCTTAGGAAAAAAAAATTGTAAGGCAACTTAGAACGAATTAGAAGATTATATTAGGCTCACTACATAATGATTTAATGATCTTAGGCACAATCATGCAGGTATTTGCAGTTGCAGGCTTGTAACCTAGTACACAAAATCTTAAATGAAAATAAAAAAAATCAGACAAAGCTCGGTAAGATTATTTTGGCAGCACACACTCTCAATGTAACAATGTTCTAAGGGCCTACAGAACGTTTTGACCTAAAGAAAATTAAAATTCATCTTATTAAATCTTATTTTATTGGCACCTTTGCACGGAGACTAGAACTAGTGTTCTGCCAATGACGCAACAATTCCAAACTAAAGCATAGGTTGCCTGTGTTAGGAGCCAACGAATTGAACTCCTACTAACAAATGTTCACATCATTGAAGTGACCTTGGGATGTGAAAGTACTTAACTTATGCAGAGTCTACCAGGATCCTATTCCTGCTGTGTGCAGTGAAGCTCCAAGACAGTTCAGTAAATACAATTAGTAGGCTGTCTCGAATTAAGTAGATGACATTCAAGGTTGAGTTCTCTCCCTAAAATCTAATTCATGACTCCCAAATGAGATGACTTATGTTGTTGACCGGTGAACATTCTTAAGCACATGTTATACTGCAATGAATAGTGACTCGAGCAGAGTTAATTCAGAGAGCTTGACTGATAGAGATGAATAGTGGGACAACAAGAGAGATCATTTATGCGCTTGGCAAATATAAATAAATGGAGGGCCAAGGGCTAGTCGTTATGTGCCCCACCAAAGAAGCTAAATGAAAAGCCAATTACCAAGCTCGACTAATAGAGATGAAGAAGATGTCATTTATGCCCTCCACTGATGCAGAAGGCAACAAATGAGGATAAAAAAAAAGAGGTCGTGTAAAACACTCGAGTGATGGACCAACTGTAGCAATCATTTATGCCTCTATCAATAGATAAACCAGGGCACATAGAAAGACGAAATTTATGCACGCGATTAACATAAATTTAATGAATTGTCACCCAATTGTAAGAAACAAACTACACAACAAAAAGAACTACTCAATTGCAACTCCAACCAAACAAATCCATGGTAACCAAAAAGAATACTATCGCTCCGATCACTACGTACTTCTTCTCAAACACCAACATCATCAAAACCAATTACGACTATTAAAAAATCTTCGTCAAAGCAATTATATAAATACAGCACCGAATCAACGTTTCAGAGCCACTCTTTTCACCAAACAAACCATATCATATACATATCAATCGGATCAAACATGAGCATCATAATGAAATCTTAAAACCCTAAAAACCCTAGAAATTCTAACAGTAATGCCAATTGAAATAAAATCGGATCTAATTTATGTATTCCAAAAGCAATTAAGACCCAAGAGAAACAAAACAAAACAAAACAAATAGACAGCACTTACATCTACAGCCGTGCGATCGTAAACCTGTTTTTTCAGATTCTTCAGTTTAGCCCCCGGTTCTCTGAATCTCTTGTAAAACTGCCCAGCAATTGCTCGCGAAAAAGGGAGCAAATGAGTTGCAGCAGTGCTCCTTCAAAGCAGTTACAGCCCTGGTCCTATGAGGAGCCAAAGCAGAGGGCCAATCTGAAACAAATTTCTTCCCCCTGTTTCTTCAAACGTCGATTTTTTAGCCCTAACTATAATTTTGTTAATTTAGTAAATGGCGAAGAAAATTCGGAGAATATTTCTATTTTATCTATTGCTTTCTTCAACCGACCATGTCGAACACGGTGCGTTTTTCCCACCGCAAATAAAGTGGACTCGAGCGAAAAGAATGAAGAGATTCGTGCGGGGTCGTTCATTGATTTGTCGCCTTGTAATGGGGTCCTTTTCGCTTTTGGGCAGGCTTACGTAGATATCATGGACTTTTATGGGCTTTATCAAATTCTCCTTTTCTTAGATGTCACCTTGCTCTTGTTCAAACCATATAAGCCTAATTTGTTTGACCACCATTCTCTCTCATTTCATTTGTTAGTCGGAAACAAGTTCGAGGTATGTGACAGTCCCTTATATCAAAGTTATTAGATTTCCACAGTCCCTTATATGTGCGATTCCCCATCCCAATCCACTTTTCAAAGTGAATTGGTAAAGGTTGGTCTATTTTGTCTTTGCTTTTTTAAATTAAGTATAAATGCATAAAGTAAATAAGAAAATAGATTTGTTTAGTTTATTGATTGAGGAATGCTTATTTTTTAAGGAAGATTCTGAATTTTGATTACTTATGTTTAGAAAATGTGATATGTGTTATATTTAGGATTGAATATACAAGTTTAGGTTGTGTTTTGATTTGATCTTGTGTAATTTGGAATTTTATTATGTAGTTCATCTGATTGATCTTTGTCTATTCTGATTTTTTTTGTAGTTGAGGATTGGTGGTATTTAGAAATGCTTTGGAAGGACTATCATTGTGTCACAGGGAAATTTGTTTAGTTCAAACCCCAAAAAAATGTGTAAAAGATCAAAGGCAAGGTCAAGGAACCTCAAATGATGTGTGTAGGTTTGTTACTCCTTTTGGTGCACCAAATCCAAAGGTTTCATTATCGATTACTCCTTTAATACTCTACAATAAGAGGACTTGTAGGTTCTAGATTTGATGAAATGAGTGCTAATGAATTCCTTTAAATACTAGCATGTGTAACATTGAATTTCACAAACAAGTACTTAGTCAACTCAAAGCAAGAAAATAAAAGGTAACCTTGACCAAAATTTTAATTTTAATTTAGAGAGGCAATGATCAAGTTTGCAACCACATAAATGACCCTGGGTAAGTAAAAGATCATATTCATGTGTATAATAATTATATTTAGGTATGTGTACGAATAAGTGTAATAAATGTAAGGACTAGGTGACTCTATCAATATATGTATATATAAGGATAAAGTGGGGACTAAGTGTGTGGAGATATATATGTATAAGGATAGGGGTAAAAGCAAGAAGTTGGGTCCACATATAGGAGAAGTTTCGAGCTTGGAAAAAATTCCAACAAAAACAAGTGTGTGTTTAGGCTTGAGCTCGTGAAGCTAATTTTTTTAAATGGGTAACCATTCTAAAACAGGTATCCATTTTGTTTTTCAAAACAAATTCTCATGTCTAATTACACAATATTTTAGAATGAGTACGCGTTTTAGAGTGGGTACGCATTTTAGAGCGAGTATGTGTTTCATAAAATTTGAAATTTGAAACCCATGCCTTTGCTTTTATTTTAGGCTTGGAAACCCACCCCTTAGCCTTGAACCAACAAGTACAATGTCATGAAAACATCAAGAGAAAAATTAACTTTAGCAATATGGCTGACGATTTTTTTTAGAACTTTTTTATGAAATTAAAACATGTTATAGATGATGATGTCTAGTTTTCAAATATGTATTTTTTTTATGATTGGATTCTTTTTTTCTATTTTTTAATTAATGTATGAGGAAACTAGTCCATAAACTTGAAATGTTAGTTTTTCGTTTTTTTTAATCACTTCTATTTTTTAAGTTTCTTGTAAGAAAATTATATGACATCAATCTACACATAATTCTTTACACAATGAAAAATAAATAAAAAATTATTAGTTTAGCTCAAACTATGATGGTTGTACACAAGGGGTTTTCAAAAACAACAATTAGGGCCAATAAAAATTAATAAAAAAGTTATATTTAAAAAAGTTATAAAAAATATCCTCATCAATTTTTAATATAACACACATCTTTTCTCAAAATTAATTAGAAAAATACTTTTATTTAGATCAAATTGTCATACACATGCATGGTATGGTCCTAAAAAATAACTTTTAAAAAGTGACTTTTATACATGCCTATTAAAAATTAATTTGTATCATCCAGGTATTATAATAAATTACATATTTGAAAATTGGACTCAAAATACTACATTTCATATTCTTGGACTATTTTAAGATTTTATGTGTAAGTATTTCAAATTTTTAGTCAAACTGTGATAAATTTTAAAAATCAGAAACACTTCCACTTCTTGAACCTATACATAGGTGAATATTAAGAGAATGAGTCCAAATTTACACAATGTTACACCATCTATCAATATGTAAATGTATCAAGGTATTTCCTAAAAATGACCACAAAATGAAATGTGAAATGGAATGGGTATGGAAATTTTACCATTAAAAGTTATAAAGAAAAATAAAGTTTCCTTATTGTTAACTTAGGTTAATTTAATTAGGTGCATACACATAAGCATAAATCAATCTAGATTAATTAATTAACAGTTGTAGGCGTGATATTTATAAAATTAAATGCTAAGCTAGGAAATTAAATGTGATGGATAATGATGCTTGGCTCTAAGAACAATGATGATGAATAACTCTAGTGTAGCTATGAAGTTTGACTATTTTAGGACTAGAAATGGATCATATGTCTTTCACCTTAGAATTAGAATACTTTGTGTTGTGTATGAAATTTGATTCAACAAAAGAAAAATGCATTTCCTTTATCAAACAATCTCACTAACACTACACTAGGATCAACTAATTCTTGTGAAAATAAAATCTAATCCACTGCTAATCTATTAGATAGAGCAAATTATTCTAATTAATTCCAAAGTATTTTACCCTTGAAAGACTAATATTTTATAATTAGGTTAAAACACTACAAGAAAGGAATATGCTACTATTTTATGGAATTAAATTATAGAATTAACATGCTAAAAGAAAAATATATAAATACACGACAAAGCAAAACATGGAGACAAAATATGCCAACAAGTAGCATAGATGTTTACATGGCATGTTGTCATTTATGAAGCAAAAATGGCCAAAGTATAAATCTATCTCAAACTACTTACTTAGTCTATACAAAAAATAAAACCAAAAACTACTAGGAAGATCACCAATGCTGATGGAAATAAAAATAATAGAAATTTAACCAATATATTCAAATGAAAAAAAAAGGAAAAGAAAGGAGGATATTGTAAATTATTGTAGGGTTGAATATCTTTTGTTGGACAATTGCTAGTGTCTCCTTTTGGATTTGAGACATGGAATAATCGCCTCACATGGATCTATTTATCTTTGGTGTTTATATCGGGCATTAACAGGTCAATATTTTGGCACAATAGCAAACGTGTTCCAACAAATGGCATCAAAGTCATGGTTGCGGGTTCAAAACCTTCAAGTGACGCTAAGGGGGGATTGTTGGACTAATCACCAACATCTCCCTTTGAATTTGGGACATGGACTAACTACCTCTCGTGGATTCGTTTATCTCTAGCATTTGTATCAGGCGTTAATAGGTTGATCTTTTGGCATAACAAAAAATATGCTCCAACATCTTCTCCAAGGGAAATAACATGCAACAAGAAGATGAAGAAAAATGTTTTGGGTTATTTGGGAGCTTGTCAAGAATGGTCAAACCCCTATTTTAGTTTTCCAACCTCGACTACAACCATGATATTAAAAATAATAGAAAGAGTATGTGTTTCTATCCTAAATGTGTCTAGTATTAAGATAGAAATGAAAATTTTAAGTAGATTGTATTAAAATGAAAACTAGAATGTTGGAGAATAATTAAATAAGATCTTAGATACCAAAGCTAAAAGCAACTAGGATTTTCCAACGATAGTAATAGAAAATATGAAGAGAATCTTGAGTAAGATCATAATATGTCACCTCTCGAAAGCTTGGTGAGACCAAAGGAGGAAAGAATATTGCTACAAGATGTTAATAAACTTCTCACAAGCTTGCTAGAGTTCTAGAGAGTCTTCACATGGGCTTCACAATGTTGGTAATGATGGTGGAATACTAAGAGAGTGTTTGAAATTTCAAGAAGAATGAGATGGATTGAGAATTAATTCAAAATAGGGTCAAAAAGGAAGGAGAAGAGGGATCCAGTTAGCCATTCAAAATCACACCAATTAGTTACCTTCAGACTCAAAAGATGGCAAGGAAAGAAATGCTTAAGAATAACTACAAGATGAAGAAACATCACCAAACTCTAGTGCATTATAGAGATGTCTACGTGTCATGCTAATGTCTAGATAATTCTAGCTTGGAAAAGGCCAAAACACCAAGAAATGACTCAAACACAATAATTGTGACAACAACTTTAGGAAAAATGAGCACAAGAGCACTAGGAGGAGGAGGTGGGTTTGAATCATCTAGTTTACCCCATTCATTAGTGGGGTCTAAATTGTCCAAAGGAGGTTCTTAACCATTGTTACCATTATCATCTTTGTTATTGTTAATCTCATCATGAACAGGAGAAATAGTAGGATAGTCAAATCACACCTCATATGAAGTCTTCGAAGATCTTGTTTGCAAGGGGTGTGGCTTCCCTAGATTCTCCAAAATCAGCTCCTTTGTTGGTTGGGGAAATTGTTAAAGATGAGCTTACTCCAAACATTGAGGAAATGGCAAATGAAATTCTTCTAAAAGTTGGTGCAGATATCTTTCAAGAAATAGAAGAAGAAATAATGGGTGAGGAAGGAACTAAGGTTCTTCTAAATGCTTTGTCAATTTCTCAGACTCCTAGTCTTTAAGACTTAGAAAAGTCCACACCTCCTACAAAAAAGGGTAGAAAACCCAAATATGCAAAAATTCAGGAAGAAATTAAAGCTATCATTCAATCTACCTTGTATAGATGTTTGAGAACAAGGAGAGCTTGTTGCTCTCCTCGAGAGCAATGAAGATATTCTCTTGGAATGTCAAGAGCTTGAATTCCCCTAACAAATGTCACTTGATAAAGTGTTAAATTGATGCATCGAACATGAATATTATTCTCCTTTAGGAAATAAAAATTGTAAATTAATCGACTCAAGACATCTTTTAGAAATGGAGCAAGTGGCAATTTTTCTATACTCCAATTATTGGGGCTTCTAGTGGCTTCGTAGTCTTGTGGAATGTGAATAAATTCTCTCTTCATCTCATTGCCAATGGTAAAAATTGGATGCTAGTAAAAATTTCTTCTACCATTTCAATTTATTGGCTTTTCAATATTTATGGTCCGAACTCAACAATCAAGAAGAAACAACTCTAGGACATTATGTCTTTTGCTAGATAATTTGAAGGATGAAAAAGTTATTCTTGGGAGAGATTTCAATGCAATTTTGAGTCTAGATGAAAATTTGGGGGCATAACACCGCCTTCAAAATCACTGGTTGACTTTAAAGACTTTGTCAATGATAATGCTCTTCTTGATAGTTCGCCTATTAATGGTAAATTCCCTTGGACCAATAGAAAAAAAGATTTTCTCCTTATTGTTGAAAGGTAACTAGATAGATTCCTTTTTCCACTTGGTTCTTGATGAGCCCATTTATTAGCTAAGTTTTTGTTATCTTTATGTTGCTTATAATACATTCCTAAGATAATTATTCCTACAGTATGCCATCATTTATGTCTATTATGCAGACCTTAAACTTGGTTAAAGTATATGGAAATGCAATTATGATATGATTGTGTTGCTTGATTTGTATGTGAATATGTATGAATTATAATTGATATATGTGCTTAATCATGGTAGTTAGTATTGTGTATGTGTCTTATGAACTAACCCCTTGTAGCCTGAGAAGACACTGTAACTTGTAGAAACTGCAGAATGTAACCCATAGTCGAAGGAGTTCCTGGATAGTGAATCAAGGGATGTTCCTAAATACACCGAACACGATAACTACAACATGGAGACACTCAATGAATCCAATTGTGCATCATTATGAGAACAATAAAGGAATTGAAGAAGGAGAACCATGTTATCATTATGATTCTAGTGTAACTGATCTTATGTTCCACATTTCAGTTCTATTATTGCAGAGTTCTAATCCTATTTGGATTCTTATTTCTTTTCAGTTGCAATTAGGATAGCTAAATCTTAATTACGCTTTGATATCTAGGAGAGTTGTGATTAATGATTTTTTTTTAGAGTTGTGGTCTAAAAAAACTCCCCTGTGCATGTATATAGTTGGTGGTTGAGTCTTTAGAATGGAGAGTTGATTAATCTTTCAGTTGTGGATTTTGTTATCAAACACTTTTCAATTTTTTGTTGTTATTACATAGACATGTTGATTGTTCAAATATGGTTTTTCTGAATACAATCTTTGAACAATAGTTCATGTGATATTTTGGAATGAGTAATGAATGATCTTGAGTTGATATGGTTGAATTGAATTTGAATATTTAGATTTGGTTTAGTTTAGTGGAGACAACCACTTGAGCAAGGGCCACTAAGGTATTTCCCTTCACTACATTTATAATTTTTATTTTTGTTAGGAGTTACTTCATGATTGCATAATCAGTTAAGATAAATTCTCATATCAAGTTATCCATAATTGTTGCTCATGTTCATAATTGCATTCATCTAACTTATAGTACTCTGGAGTGTAGAATAGGTTCAATTATTAGTTTCCAGTTAGTTTCAACATTTTACTTGTTAACAGAAGTTCAATCACAAGTACTCATAGCCAAAGCACCAACTTTACTTCTTTCATTGTTATGCATTTTTATGATTTCCAGCTAGCATAATACCTTCACTAGGATAATTTAGGTAACCTCAAGTCTTTGAAAGCACATACAGTGCTATCACCATCACAAGCTTACTAGCCTTGGTTGATAATCTAATGAAAGTATTTTCAATGTCAAGTGGATTGTTTAGCCAGGTTTCCCCCTGAATTAAGTGATTTCCACCAAGTTTATTATGCATTAGAATGGACTCTACATTTTTGGCGTCATTGTCGAGGATGGTGCTATCTTCGTAGACTTGTGTTTACAAGATTTTATAGTTTATAATTTATTTTCAACATTAGGACTGTTAGGTTTAATCTTATCAAAATACCAAAACATTCTACTAACATTGTGCAGGAGCCATTGCTATAGAAAGTTTACCTATTGTATGCGAAGGCAGAGAGACACATTGGGAAGGTTCCTCCCCTCTACAAGCCAACAAGCTAAAGAAGATAGTGGCGACTCCAATACTCAGAGCGAGGGTATTACTGAAGAAGAAACTTCCTTTTCACCAATATCTACTACACCTACAAAGGGGACATACCGAACCATGTGTGATGCAGTGGATGATCCACTTGAACATGTGACCTTTGAGTTCCCAATCACTAACCAAGAAAGGGCTATTGCACAGGAGAATATCCCTCCTTTAGCATTACCAGTCTTTTATAGTTTGGTGAGTAAAGATCTAGACACTTTTTTGTTTAAATTTTATGTCCTATGTAGGAGCTATGACTATACCTCTGATGCTTATAGGCTCAAGCTCTTCCCTGCCACTGTAAAAGATGTTGCTTTGAGAAGGTTTATGGGACTAGGCGAGGATGTTATTCCAGATTGGGATACCATGAAAACATCGTTCTTGGAAAAAGACCAAGACTATTGTAGAGGACTTGATGGGAGGAGAGATGACATTTTCAAAATGTTACTGAAGGAGGATGAGCCATTAGAGGACTATGCAAAGAGATTCCAATTCTCTTTGAAGAAAAACCCACAAAACAAGCTATATGAAGAATCCCTCGAGTTAGTATTTTTGAGGGGAGTCAATGAGGACTACATGGATTCCCTCAATCTTATTGGGCAAGGGGATGTTTCTCAACTACCATTTGAAGAAATTTGTAGGGTCTACAAAAATTACTCTTGGACCTTCACTAAGAAGCCAAGAGGAGAGAGGACATCCACCATTGGTAAATCATCTATTGGGGTTTCAAAGATAGAGTTAAGTAATTTTCTATCCAACATGAAGGAAGACATTATCAACCTCCTAACAACTCAGCTAGACACTCTCCACATAAAGAAGAAGCAAGAAGAAGCTGAAGTAATGCTTACTGAATACTGCCCCAGCTATAAACAAAGGAAAGAAAACTGCAAATGCAAGAGGGTGGCTAGTATTAAAGAAGATAAAACAAAGAAACCTGATTTTCAACCACTTGAATAAGAGGATGGATATCTATTTTGCATAGCTCAAAGAATGCCATGGCAACAAAGACAAGGTATGTCATAAGACCCTCTGAATTTCAATTCATCTTTTCCAATTGGAAATTAGAATTTTTCTACTTGGAATTCCCAGCTCTGGCCAAGTAACCAAAATCAATGGCAAAACCCTCAACAATGGCAACAACCTCAGCAAAATTGGAACCAGCAGCAACCACATGCTTGATTACAACCAAATTTTCAAGGTTCTAGTTATAATCCTCAATGGTGATGAATAACTCTAGTGTGGTTATGAAGTATGACTATCTTAGTACTACAAATGGATCATATGTCTTTCACCTTAGAATTAGAATACTTTGAGTAGTGTATGAAACTTAATTATGAAAAAGAAAGATTAATTTCCTTTATCAAACAATCTCACCGACACTACACTACAATCAACTAGTCCTTGCAAAAATAAAATTTAATCCACTGCTAATCTATTAGATAGAGCATATTATTCTAATTAATTCTAAAGTATTTTACCCTTGAAAGACTAATATTTTATAACTAAGTTAAAACACTACAAGAAAGGAATATGCTACTATTTTATGGAATTAAATTATAGAATTAACATGCTAAAAGAAAAATATATAAATACACAACAAAGCAAAACATGGAGACAAAATATGCCAACACGTAGCATAGATGTTTACATGGCATGTTGTCATCTATGAAGCAAAAATGGCAAAAGTATAAATCTATCTCAAAATACATACCTACTCTATATAAAAATAAAACCAAAAATTACTATGAAGATCACTAATGTTGAAGGAAATAAAAATAATAAAAATTTAACCAATATTATTCAAATGAAAAAAAATAGAAATAGAAAAGAAAGGAAGATATTTGCAAACTGTTGTAGGGTTGAATATCTTCTCCAAGGGAAATAACCTGCAACAAGGAGATCAAGAAAAAAAATTGGGATTGTTTGGGAGCTTTCCAAGAATGGTCAACCCCCTAGTTTAGTTTTCCAACTTCAACTACAACCAAGATATTAAAAATAATAAAAAGAGTATGTTCTCCTATCCTAAATATGTCTAGTATTAAGATATCAATGAAAAAATTAAGTAGATTGTATTAAAATTAAAACTAGAATGTTGGAGAATAAGTAAATAATATCTTAGGCACCAAAGCTATAAGCAACTAGGATTTTACAACGATACTAATAGAAAATATGAAGAGAATCTTGAGCAATATCATAATATGTCACCTCTCCAAAGCTTGGTGAGACCAATGGAGGAAAGAATATTGTTGGTGAGACCAATGGAGGAAAGAATATTGTTACAAGATGTTACTAAACTTCTCACAAGCTACTAGAGTGCTAGAGAGTCTTCACATGGGCTTCACATTGTAGGTAAAGTGCTCATAAATGTTGGTAACAATGGTGGAACACTAAGAGAGTGTTCAAATTTTCAAGAAGAATGAGATGGATTGAGAATTAATTCAAAATATGGTCAAAAGGAAGGAGAAGAGGGATCCAAGTAGCCATTCAAAATCACACCATAGTAGTTACCTTCAAACTCGAAAGGTGGCAAGGAAAGAAATGTTAAAAAATGACTACAAGACAAATAAACATCACCGAACTCTAGTGCATTGTGGAGACATTTATGTGTCACACTAGTGTCTAGATAATTCTAGCTTGAAAAATGTCAAAACACCAAGAAATGACACAAACAAAATAATTGTGATTGACTTTAGGAAAAAGAACCACAAGAGCACTAGGAGGAGGAAGTGTGTCCCAATCATATAGTTTACCCCTTACATTAGTGGGGTCTAAATTGTCCAAAGGAGGTTCCTAACTATTGTTACCATTATCATCTTTGTTGTCTTTAATATCATTGTGATCAAGATAAATAGTAAGATCTAATTGAGGAAATTTATCAAAGTTTAACTAACTAGTAATCCCATGTCTAAAAGTTGGGTGAGAAGGAAAGCAATGACTAGTGGGATGCAACCATCCTCATTGAGCATTATTTCTTTTCATAACAAGTGGAGAGGCCTAAAAATGAGCATCTTGATTGTCAAGAGTAGATTATTTGCACCCTTGACAATACCCACAAGGTGGAGAACAACCTCAATTGGAGGTAGGATTCAAAGGGACTTTGGCAATAATACATAGGGTATTACCCTAATGATCTAGCAACGTTCAAGTGAAACCTTGTTGGTTTGTACCTAAATATACATAAGCACATTAGAGAAAATCATGTATTTAATATAAAAGAAGAAAGTAGGATCAATAGAACATCCAAAAAAATAGAGCAATATTTCTACCCTTCCAAATACTAAAGAGAATTTACACCTTAAAAGTATACCAAATTGAAGTATATTTGAAAGGGATCATTCTAGTCCAATACTCTAACAACACCATGTGCCAAGAAAAAGGCTCAAATTAAAAAGGATTTAAAAATCATTAATCCAGGTCTAGGTAATTTGAGCTCTGGAATAAAACTAGAAAAGATGCTTGAGATATTTCTAATGGCCAAAAATAGACATCAAGGATCCTAAATTCCCAAATGGGTTAACTAGCTAGAATCAAAATAAAGGCCTTGAAAAAGGATACACCAAGAAAAATTGGCAAGCTTTGGCTCAAAAATAGTTGATCAAATAATGTGGAATCTACATTACCAAACTATTAATGAAGATTGTAGAAGCCATCTCTAGTTTAAGATAGGCACCATACAAAAATGAGGTGAAAGTCAAGAATAATCTTTACAAGGCTTATAATTGTGAAATGGTGTATTAGGGAACCTCTTCCAATATTTCCCCCATAGTTTAAAAGACCATTATATACAATATCTAGAGGAATAAACTTAAAAAAATTCATGATCCTGATTGGATAAATGAAATTTCACTTTGGCTCGAGGCCAAGTTAAAAATTTATGGGTCACTTTTGAAAAGAGAACTGGAAGGGTATTTGTCCCCTTTTTTAAAAACCTCAAAGATTGGACCTATGGAGTCTTAGAAAGAGGATGATATTGGTGATGTAAAATAGGAGACCACCAAATGGATTATTTCTTTGTGGAAAACCCTTTGCAAAAGCCAGTGCCATTCCAAAGAAGTCAAGAATCGATGGCTTTCCAAGCTCTCCAAATACTTGTCATCATAATAGTCCCTTGGATTTGAATGGGCTCTTTCATGATAAGAAGGGTATGAATTCCAATCCCCTTCCAAGCAAGTCTCCTAGAAGGGACACCAAAATAAATGCAATGGCAAACCAATATTTTGTATGCCTCATTACCTTCTAAATCTTGAATGATCCACTTGGCACACAAAGCCAAACCTTGGAATTGGGTGGAAATTAATCCTAGACCTCCAAAATCATGCGGGAGACAATAAAACTCCCATGTCATGCAATGAAAACCTCTATGATTATTGGAGGTGGCGCAAAGAAAGTCTCAAATAAAATTTTCAAGCTTTTGATAAGAGGCTTATAAGGGATTCAACACTTGAAGAATAATAAACTAGAATGACCACCAATTTCTCTGAGCAAATCTGGAACTTCCCTACCAAAGATAAAGGTTTAGTAATCCAATATTCCAATTTCATCTAAATTTTGGATAAAATAGCTCGCTAAAGAGCAACTAGGGAAACTTGAAAAGTAAAATAAATAACATATAAATTATTTTTATTTATATAGTTATTAATTATTCTATTGTATCAAATTAATATAATTAAATGAAACCTACTATTTATAATCTATATATAGATATTATATTATGGTGAAAATGAGCTCTACTAGGATTTTTATTTTTGCTTTATTTTTCTTTCTTTGGTTCCTTGCTCTTGTTCTTCTCTTCCATCTTATTTGCCATAAATGGATCTAGGTGGGGGTGTACTAACCCATTTTTATTTTATAAATGTGGTTATATGAACTAGATCTTTGATTAATGATAAGGAAATTGATGTAGTGCTAGTGGCCAGTGGCAAGTGCACCAATTAGCCCATAAACTATTCAAATCAATGTGTGTCAATTCTATATGACTCTTCAATTGTCAACACTAACATTCAACAAGATATAAAGAAAATGTCTACCCTCCATGGTGGGATCCCAATTTTCCAATTACTTGGCATATAGTTACCTCTTAAATATTGTATCCTTAGGCTCAAAAAAATGGAAAATGAATAGAGAATGCAAGTTGCATGTTTATGCTAGGGTTGGGGCCCTAGCTTGGTTGGCTAAATCTTTCCTATTGCAGGAGGTTGGTCACGAGGTCTAGTCTCCCCCACCCCCGTGGTACCGGAGGGCATGTCGCGCCAGCGCCGCTGGTCACGTTAAAAAGTTTACCAGGCGTACTGCAGTTTATATGGGGTCGTGCTACCCGATTCCTGTAGTCTAAAAAAAAAAAAAGTTGCATGTTTATGCTAGATTATATTTTATTGATATATTTGGTAATTAATCTAATAGATATATGGTCTTTAGTGGAGGTCCCTATATTTTATGAAATATTAATTTACTCTTCATGAAGCAATGGCATGTGGGTTTCAACTACTATTAAAAAGAACGTCCACTATGATACTAGCATGGATTTCCATTTATGTCCTCTATTATAATTTCTAGTTTCAGTATATTTTTTAAACGATCACCAATTTTTTGGGTTCAACTATTTACAAATATAAATGTTGATTTTATTGTAGAATAATGCGGTCAAGAATACAAATTTAAATAATGATAAGAAAATGGTTGTTGATTAGAAAAAGTCTTCACCATTAGGATAAGGTGATTTCTACTTTCTAAATCATAATGTCTAACACTTTTGATTATGTGTAAATGAATATTTTTTTATATTTGCATCCTAGTACATGGAATGAGTGAACTTGGTTTTCCATGTTGTTGGGACAAAAATATTAATTATTAGTCTCTAGTTGTTTGGGATTATCATTGCAAGAAGACATGAAAAGAGGAAAAGGAAGATGAAATGTTAATTTGGAATTCAAAGTCATGCCTTGTCTACAAATCCTTCACTAGGAACTTAAGATTTACAAGTCGACTTATTCATACATAATGGCATGGGTTACATACTTTGGAGTTACTTTCTATTATTAAAATATGTTCTACATGGATAGAACATTAGACCTTTTACTTGGATATGTGTACTTGGTTTTGTTGGAGATTATAATCCCAACTACCCCAATTCTGTATGTTGAGAAGAAGTTTCTCACCGACATTCTAGTTGACTCCCACCGACCTCTCACCGACCTTCATTGCTCACGTTGGTTTCTGGAGAATTCCTAAGCCCTCTATAAATAGAGGGAGATGTAATGTGGCTATTCACTCTCTAGCAGAGTCTAGCTCCGCATAGTTGTTATAGGATATCATTTTGAATGCAATGGTGCGTGGATATATGAATATATGAGTTGCAGCTCAATTAGTTAGTTGATGTAATTTTTTACTATGATAATTATATGATTTCAATATTTGCTTAATTTGATTTTGTTTTCATCTCTGCTCTCCCTTGCTCCATTGTTTTGATCTATTATTTTATAAACCATTTATGATTCCTTGTTTCTCTTTACTATATATATTAAAGATATAGAAAATAAATATTTTATGGATTATTTGTATGTCCTTGTTGAAAATCTATAATTAGTGCTCAGCTTGTTAAGTATTTGTTATAGTTTATTTTAACAACTTGTTAAATCTAGAATATGTAAAACCGTACCAAAAAAATTTAATCTTTTATATGTGTATTGTTTTGGATGTTTTGATATGGTAAATACAAACAAAATATTTTGTGTTGCTCTAAAATTATCATTATACTAGAGCCTACGTAGTGGAAGAGCCTGCAAATCAATATATACGTAGCATTTGATTTGATAAAGAGAATCAATCTAAATATGGTTTGTTTGGATGGGTAGAATGTCATGTTTAATGTCGATTTTTTTTATCGTTATCAGTAGAAGGATGGCTATGATTAAGGCACTCACTCAGCTATGCAAGAGGGACTCACTTCCCAAAATGACATGATAATCATTGGTATTCTACAGATTGTGTTCACCCACACATTCTCCCTCACCTTGCTGAGAAGTTTTGGGTCACTGTCTTCATGCATCGATCGAGGTTTTGTAACTATTGAATCCATCATTATTATCCCTGTACCGATTGCGGTTTATTTTGCATATGATCGAAACCTTAAACAAAGCAATCCAGTCAAATGTTTTCTGTAGCATTTTGTGGAGGTCGAAGTCATCTTCATTCATTTGTAGTCTAAGGGTTAGCAGATTCTTGTGTGTGGAATTCAGATCATTGTCGTCATTTGCTCAAGGTCATAAGTTGTGGAATGCTTTAAGCCTGGTCGTAAGACTTTTCTTGTGTGATTGTTGCACTGTAGCTTTGTGTATTTTAGGAAGAAACACATAAAGATCGTATTTGGAGCTTCAATTAAAACCATGCAAATAAGCTTTTCTTGTTCCAACCTTCCCTATTTCTTGTGTAAGTGATGGTAAAATATTCAGAGTTAGGAAAACATTTGGTGTAGAATGTAAAGGTAGTGAGAAACTCAACACGTCATAGTTATGGATAAATTAAGTTTCATCGAAAAATTTGAAGGTAGAGATTTTCATACATGGAAAATATAGATGCAATTACATCTAAAAGAAAAAGATCTTTGGGATGTTGTCAAATCAAACCTAGTCTCACCAATTGATGCAAATGAACTTGTTAAGTGGAATATAAAAAATAAAAAAATCTTTGAGAACTATTTGCCTCAGCTTGTCAAAAACATACCTACACCATGTGGATTTCACAAAATCTACAAAAGAGATTTGGGAGACATTAAACAAGCTCTTCTAATTTAAAGCAAAAAGTGCTAAGATAACATTGAAGTAGAGATTGTATGGATGAAGATGGATAAAGGTGTAAATATGGCAGATCATATAAGTAAGTTTCACTTTCTCCTAAATTAGTTAGCTGACATTAATGAGAAAGTAAAGGATGATGTCAAAGCAATACTTTTGAATAGGTTTCCTAATAATATGTCTACTATGGTTTTTACGTTAAGCAAGGTAAACATTAGTCTTGAAGGTGTAATCTTTGCTTTACTTGACCATGATGAACACTCAAAATTTAAAGAAGTCTTATATGTACATAACAAAGCAAGTCCACTTTCAAGAAAGGGAAAATACAAATCCAAGCATTTTCCTTCAAAAGGAAAAATAAAATACTTCTATTGTAATGAAATAGGATATGTAATTTTGAATTGTAAGAAAATGGCATATGTTCTACTAGACGACAAACTAGAGCAACATGCTTCCTTGGTTGAAGAAATAGTTTGAAAAACTATGCCAACAATGAAGAGATATCTTATCCTAGTGATGAAGAGTGTCTTTTAAATAAATTCAAGCTTAGAGGAAGGAGGCAATGGAGGAAGGAGGATACTCATGTCCTCTTTTTAATCAGCAATGGGGTTGTTTATCAACTTTGGTGGTGTTTTATTGTCTATTGTGGTGTGAGTTTCTATTTTTTATGTTTTTAATGACTGGAAATTTCACATCATGGGGGAGAGGGGAGTATAACATAAATATTTTATTTTCAGTGATAGTGATAATTTTGTATGTTATTTGAGATCAAGAGTGGCTATTTCTATTATTATGTGTGTTATTTTCTTATATAGCCTCCTAGCATAAAATATTATAGTAATCAAAAGCACTAGTGTAATGCAATTCATGGATCTTAAAATGGTTAGTGCTAATCCAAAAACCATATGAGGTGAATAGATGAGTGTCGTCCTTTTCATGTCCAAGTTTGTGGTAAACTTGTGTGAAAACTATGAAAGGTTGATAAAGGTGACTTTCATTTGAATCAAGATCACGAGCCACAAGAGTTGAGCTAACTATAGTTGAAAGTGTGAAAGTTTATACCATGTTTGCACGAAGGGGGGGAATTTTAGAAATATATTGTTAGTGTTTAGCTTATTAAGTGTTTGTTACAAGTTATTTTAACAACTTGCTAAGTCTAGAGTTAGGTAGAACCGTACAAAGGAATTTCAATCCTTTTTATGTGTACTATTTTTGATGTTTTGATATGGTGAATAAAAACAAAATATTTTGTGTGCTGCTCTAAAAATTACATCATAGATCAAATTGATGCACATACATGTGTTCAAACATACTCCAATCATAAATTCAATCACCAAGGTTAAAGATCCACTTTTCATTGAGTATGAGCTTATGTAGGTTGAACAAGCTAATCTTTAGGCATACGTAGTAATTGTGATAGACGAGGAGAAAGCATGAGTAGATCCTTTGGATGTTGATGTCATTGACAAACTCTCAAAAATTATGGCTACACCAATATTGAGGACCTACCTTAGATGCAAGCATAGGATCCAACATTGAACTTCAAACATTGGTTTGAGTGATGCACCTCATCTCAACCATAATTGTATTTTTCAATTTTGTTTTTAATACCATAGACATCATAATCCATAAATTTTGTATACCTAAAACACTTGAGAATATTTATATATTTAAAATGTTGTTTCCTTCAACTTAAATCTACCTTTATATTCATATGATCGATCAAAATGGATCACCAAAGTTGAAGATACGCCCTTCATTGAGGATGCCCTTGCATAGGTTGAACATGTTAAAATCTTTAGGCATACATAGTAACTATGATAGAGGCAGAGAAAATGTGAATAGACACTCAAATATTATGGCTATATCAACATTGAAAACCTATCTTAGATACAAGCATATGACCCACCATAGCGTAACATTAGGTTGACTGATGCAACTCGTCTCAACTATAATTATGTTTTTAATACCATATATGTCATAATCTATGAGTTTAGTATATCTAAAACACTCAAGAATATTTATATATTTAAAAATATTGTTTGCTTCAACTTAAATCTACTACTAAACTCATATAATCGATGTATAGTTGTGTATATGATCAAAAAAACATTTATTTGATTGGTTTATTGTCTTTAAAGTTGGTTTAGTGAAGGAAGCCTAGTAAAATATTTAAATCCTTAACAAATCTCTTTATTTCATGGATTTTTAAATTTGTCAAGTTTGAATCCAAGTCAAAAATCAACCTTTCATGTACATGTTTGGTACATATAGTACAAACATACATAGATACCCATACACATGCATATGTGTATGTACATACATGTATACTTATGTGTGTATGTATGAATGAATGTATAATGTACATACATGTGATGCATATGCACATTTATGTATATACATACTTTATATATATATATATATATATATATATATATATATATATATATATATTTATATAGACAAAAAAAGTGTGTGCACATAGGAACGTTCATCCATGCACCTACACGTACATGCATACACATGTATGTATATATACACATATAGCCAGACTTATGCATGTAGCTAACATGTTCAAGTTCATTAACTCAGGGACATGAGAATTATTGTTTCAGTTATATGGAAAGAATCTCTTGTTATAACTGCAATGATGGTAGGCAATGAAAACAATCAGGAAATTTGGACATGTTTTTGCATCTAGACAAGTCCAAGAATATTAATACTCCAAGGCATCCAAAGTCGCTACATAATCCTCTATGTTACAACACTTTGAATTTTAACCTTTCTGAGCATCCCAGCTGACCAAAGCAATCCAGAAGTTTGGATGAGCTTTTGCACCCAGACAATTTCAAGTTTTTTAAAGCTCCAAGGCATCCAAAGTTGCTGCACAATTCCTCTAATCTATCACATTCTGATATAACTAACCATTCCAAACAGCTAAGTTACTGAAATCTAAAGGTAGTCTTGACAAGCTCTTGCACATACATTTTTAATGTTCTTAACCCTACCAGGCAATGAAAGTTTGCACGTAATTCTTGTATATTTTCACATTGACTGCTGTCTATCTTTTCCAGGGAAACTCACTGAAGCAGATGGGAAGCACCATTCAGCTCTCACAACCCTGCAATGTTAATCTTATCATCATCATGAATTCAAAAAATTTCTTCTGGTAGCTCTTTCAAACTTGAATACCCAGCAAATGATATTCTATTCTTCCAGACGGACAAGTCCCCAACCCTGCGGGGAAGACTAGTTAACTGCCTACAGTCACAGACTCTCATAAATGTTAGGTATGGCACGTTTTTAATCCCTTCCGGTTGCCCAAGGGGACTGGAGCAATGTGATAAGTTCAGTGACTGATGACAAAAGCTTCTGGAAATCACATGGGAGCTCTTGCAATCTGCAGCAACCCTTCAAATTAAGCTTAGCGAGGGGATTCAATTCTCCAAACCCTTCTGCCAATTGCACTAGGTCAACACAAGGATTTAAATACAACTCTTGTAGAGATCGGACCTTCCCAACTGACATTGGTTAACAACTTCAGACCTTGAATTTCCGACTGTTAGCTTCTGCATACCATACACTTCCACAAAACTTGAGATTGCTATAATATGAAATTCACTCAAAACTAAATATTTTAATTTCATAAGATTCTCATATTTATATTTGCTTCTATATTGCGCCCACCAGTTTGCCCACTCCTGTGAAGTTTGATTACTTGTAAAACAAAGAAATTTTGCAACCAAAAAGAGCCGATGACCAATATTAGAAATAATAAAAAATGTCCGACACATTACATATTAATGGAAAGAAAGTCAATATAATTGAAAAATATTTTTTCCCCTATTTGAATCTGCCTTAGGTGGATTCCAAATTTCATTTTCCTTGATACTATAGTCCATGAAACTTAATTTTTTAAGCTTAAGTATATCAATAGCCAAATTTGGCAACATATCCACTTGTAGAACCCCAGCTTATCAAATCCTTTATGGCATTGTCTACACGCAATTGTCATATCTTCCGAAGCTAATACACTAGAACCCCACTCGTAGGGTCTAATACTTCTGCATCTACATGGAATGACTCATCGTTGCCTTCTAGCCAAACCCCTTTAGTTTTGTGGGGCTACTGGAGACATTCAAACACAAAAAAACATGCCTAAATCAGTCTTTCAAGGTGACTGAAATTTATAGAATTTCATTTTTAACTATTTATATTTAAAGTCTTCATGGTTCATACCCTTCAATTCTCCACTGCCATAGAAAAATCATTGACACTCATGAATCGATTGTCTTTTAATTTATTAAGACCTGCAGTTGATATAAGATCATGGATCCTTACAGTCTCTGTTGATACCCATCTTTAGCCTCTATTCTTTTAACCAGAGCACCCTCAAGTAGACAATAAAGTTTTTCCTCTTCCACAATGCAGGTAACGTCCTCCCACTCTCAATCATATAAGAATGAGCATATGTCTAGGAATGCCTCCTATACACTGAGTTTAGGTTCATAGTAAGCAAACAGAATTCTGGACTCCTGAAAACCGTCTTCCTTGTAACAGGTGAAATCCTCTCCATTAATTAGCCAGCAAAATACTTTTTAATAAAATTCAATCTTCTTATTTCTCTTATGGAGATAGGCTCCCACCACTTCCAAAAACAGAGGACAGCAACTGCATTTCTCCACAATCTCCTCCGCTTGACCGCTTGAGGTCTTTCTTCCAATATGGAGCCTATGCCCTTCTTTATCTCAATTTTCCTGCACAATACTTGAATTCCTGCCTTAACAGAGAGGAACTCAATGTAGTATCCTTTACAGGGTTTGATTCCGCAGCCTTAAAAAATGCCAGATATCCTCAATTTTTTTGGACTGGTGCTTTGCTTGGGGAGAAGATTTTCTAGATGTTCTCTTCATGATGTTGTCAATATGTATAATAACAACTTCTCTCTCTATAAAACATTTCAGCACTTGCAGTACACCCTGAAAGTCTCTTACACTTTGTTTTATCCCAGTTAGACCCTGCAAAATCTGAGATTGTAATTCCTCTATGTTAGGATGTAACTCCATACTTTTTATGAGAGTAACTTTGGAAGCCCTCCAGATTCAAGCATGCAATCACTGCATCTGCCAGCTTAGTTTTCCCAGATCCACCTATTCCATGTACAAGTACAGCCATAGCAGGCTTGTCTTTGTTCCACTCAAAGAGTTTAGTCACCTCAATAATCGTGTGATCTATGCCCGCAGCTAGAGATCAAAATATTGAAAAAAGTTAACAAATGTATCATAAGTTTGCTATGAACAAATTGCATATGAATAACTACTGGAGGTAATTTACCTGCAGAGCTATGGTAAGGAATGGTTCTTTGGCCGCATCCTGCGTTGTGTTTGTCAGTATAAGTACTCACACTTATTATTTGCATAAGAAGCGTCTGGCACATTTCATCCACTTCAAAGCAAAGTTCTTCAAAGTCTTCGCCATCCTTTGAAGTTTTGAAAAACCTTTCAATTACTTGTCAAAAAGAATTATCCTTGTAAGTGAATGGCACTACATAACAGTCAAGTTTTGCAAATATGTAAATCAAATAATGTCTTTTAAAAAGACAAACAAAGAAACCAAAAAAATTGCTGCCGGAAAACATTTAGTAATTTATAAAAATGTTAGACATCCGGCAATAAAATTTAATATTGACACATTTATACTCAAAAGCTGTCTGCTTAATATATTGTATATAGTTTTTCAATATTTAAAATGCTAGACTTTTTTGAAATATTATCCATTTAGTTGGCATGTTTCTAGATGCATTACAAGATGGCTACAGGGGAATGAATTTTCTCTTTCTGTATGATGAAAATGTATAATTAAGCCTATATTCCTTAGATGGTGAGTGTCAAGAGCTAATATTGACAAACTGAGAATTCCAGGACAAGTTGAAAACTAATACTCGTTTTAAGGCATGCAATTAGAGTAAGTACCTTGTCAGGGTTTTCTCTCTCTTCTGTACACAACATAGGATTGTACTATCCATGATTTTTTGTATAGATTCGTTGATTTTGACCTGCGTTTCCATACTTGAAGCTACCTGCCTGATTATATTGGCTAACTCGTTCGTAGACTTGAAAAGTTTCAAACCCCCATTTTGTTTTGTTTTTTTTCATTTTGTCCAGCCACCATCAAAAATCCCACTCCGACCAAATGAAAACCTCCAATAGCGTTACCGTGCCTCGTTTATCTCCAGAGAAGTGTATTGACTGGACGATGCATAACAAATAAACCTAATAATAATGCCCTGGAAATATCCTTACGTGAACACAATTTCAGAGATAAAGCTTCTGTTAAGAATTATTTTTTACCTAACTTTGATCTAGAAAATTATTTGTGCTTCTAAATCTCGAAATAAAAGGAGCAAAAGAGAAATGGGTGGAAATTAGTATTACATGTTTTGATGCAGAATTTCGGAAGGTCCGATCCATAGGGCAGCCTAGCTAGCGCAGAAGCTTGCTTGACTTCAGCACCTGTTTGTTTCCCTGTTATCAAAACCTGATCAATGGGTTCTTGTAAATTCATGCACCGAATTTCTAAATACCTAGCATATAATAAAACATGCAGAATTAAAAAGGCCTGGAGATTCGATAGGGTTTGTACCTCGTTGGCATAATGCTGCACAACAGTGTAACCGTTGTCGACGACCTTTTCTGGATAGCGTTTTGAGGCGTGCTTGTGTTTTAAGTCCGTCCGATCATCTCAGCAGGAAATTGTATAGGGGAGAGGGCTCTCGATAGTGGAGCGGGGTCTAATCATGGGACTGACCTGAAAATGGAGTCTTTTAGTAATTATGTAAAACAGAGTTTATTCATAAAGTAAACAAACTCTACTCAATTATTGTGCAGATAAAAAAAGTTTTATAAATGATTTATATTTGTGAGCAAGATTTCTGGATTAATGTGTGCAATTTTATAAATGATTTATATTTGTCTCAAAAACAAATAAATCATTATGGCAGAGAATATTTGTAACCCAGAAACAATTCAAGTTGCTCTTTTATGAGTCATAGCATAAAAAATATGCACTCACAATTAGTACAACCCAGACTCCCAACCCATATCACCTACTACATTACATCACCATCAATTTTGTGAAGGACAAGATGCCATGTGAACGGTAATGAACCAAGAATGTCCCATCACCAAATTCAATCTCACCCTCTCCTATCCCTATGTTCTTGGAACAAAATACTCAAGCAACATGAAAGATTCACATTTGTCCCATCAGTTAAAGTTGATTGTCCAACTACTCGTGACTTCTCCTCAATGCTCACTTGCAATCATCGAAACAATTGTGTAAGGCCACCAAAAATTGTTTGGGAGACATGTTACACCTTGTTTTTGCTTTACCAAATTACTTTTAACTTTTACATTAAAATACAATTTTGATACATGATGATGTCATTATGATATTTAACATTTTGATGAAATTATATACAATGAGATGTATTTGTATTTTAATGATTATATGTTATTTAATCAACATTATGATTAGGTCATGATGTTTAACGACTAACTACGTGAATATTTTTCTAAGTGAAATGCAGGATCATTTCTTGCCCTCCAAAGAGAGAGGGAGAGTATTACTCGAGAGAGGAGAATAGACTTCAGAAAAATGGGTATTGCCGTTTGAATCTCCACACACTCACATAGGTCTGCTTTAAACCTATCTTAGAGTCAAATTGAGTGTTACGTTAAATTAACTTGTGTCGAACCGAGTCGTTAGGTTAAATCTAATCTAGTCAAAGTTTGTTTAATCCTTTTCGAAAAGAAATGTTAAGTGGATAATCATTAGATTGTTGTTGCTAATCAATTAATTTAATCTTGATATTTCCAACAACAAAGGTCGATTATAATACATTATGTATATTGATAATTATATATGTATATATGTAAATGTGTGTATATATATTATTAATATATATGTATATATATTCATATATATGTAATGAAATATATATATACACCTATATATAAGATATATATTATATATTATTAGTATTTGATAATTACATGTTTGTAGAAGCATGAAATATGGTAATTAAAATCTGTATTAAAGTTGCACTTCGTAAGGCATAATAGCCTCCAACGAAGGCAAAGATAAAGGCCAAGTCGAAGGCACTTTAAATGGCATTTAAGTCATAACTAAAGCCATGGATGGCACACCTTTTCATTCAACCTTTAAAGCCACTAAGTGGCGGTTCAAACTGAATTACAAACAAGTTTCAAATTGATTTTTAAATGCTTTTAAGTATGCTATAGTTAAGCCTCATAAAGAGGCGATGAAAGCTGCCTTTGAATGCAAAACTATTATGTTTAGCGGGCGCCAAACTTTATGAAGAAAATTTAGTTTTTAAAACTTCTTTAAACTGTGGCTTATGTAGTAGTTATCGAGCCACTAAAGTGGTTGCATAAGCATATTTTAAATGATTTTATTAATATGCATAGTAAATTCATGGCATTATGGTGCCAGTCGAGCCTTTTAAAAAGGCATTTTGTTGTTGATTATAGCATATTTCCATCAAGGAAGTGGCATGCCATTTCAAAGGGGCAGTTTTGCATTCATTTCATAATGGGAATATTGTGGTCACCAAGCTTTAATGTTTGGCAATTCTTAATTAATGTCAACTATTAATGTATGGGGGTGCAACTTGTTAGTGTGAAGGGGGTACTTTATCTAATTAGTTCATTTTTAGATAGTTTTCCACCTAAGTCCTCTTCACATTAGCTTAACTTTACATAGGGATAAAGTTGTTGAGCTTTAATGACATGAGTTGTTACGCCTCATAGGATGACAACACTTGTCATAATCTGTTACATCATATCTCTCCCCTTGGCTTATATAACCAAAACATTTCCTTTGTAATCTCAATTCTCAAGTTGATTATAGCTTTGCATTCTTGAGAGGAATACAGTTTATTCTTTCTCATATCTCATTTATGTATTTGCTTTCCTTCAGTCATTTGATTTTTGGGTATGCTATTTAGCAAATCTCACACAACTTAACCTAGTAGGAGTTTTCATTTTGTCGTTTTATTTTTTTCTTTTGCTTCACGTGGTTGGCACATTGGAAGGGAAGTCAATTTTTAATTATTGAAAGTTTCTCCATTTTGTTGGGCGCGACATAGAGATGATAACTTTTCATTTCTTGATTATGCATTCATTCTCTAGGGAGGCATGAGTTTGGAGAGGGGAAGTTTTATTCTTTCTTATGTTGGTCTTTCTCAAGGAGTGAGAGAGGATGACTTGATTAATGGAATGAGCATTATTTTCCATACAAAGTTAAATGTTTGATGATTAATATCAGCAAAGAGCAACCACGTTGAGTTGGAGTAGTAGTTTATGTTTAAACTTTGTTTTTACATTATGAGTTAAGTCCATCGGTAGAGGACAGTGACCAAGGTTTTATCTTTACTAGTGGGTATCAAACATTTTCTTGTGTACTGTTCCACACTTTAATTTTTCAGAAAAGAGAGTTGCGACCTAAGCAAAAGAAGTTAGAGTGAACCGGTCTAAGCAAGAAACTAACATATATCGAAAGAGAAATAGAGTTATCCCAAGCAAGTATATGTTGCCTTTTTTTTCTTTCTTTTTCTTCTAACACAACAACTGAAAACAATTAAGAAGTTGAAAGTTAAAATGTCCCTGGAGTTTTAAAAGATTAAAGTGAGTATATATGAAAGTTGGATAGTTGAAGTTAATTTTTTGTGCTCTTTCAATAATAATTATTATCACTTAAGCACGATAAAAACTATGAAAAACCAACTATAGTATCATTGGTAATGATTATTAGATTACCAGACTTTAGAAATGATTTAGTTTATTTCTTAGTCAAAGATTAATTCCAACTTTGGTTATAAATATTTTTATTTAATTATATATGCATATAAATACTTGTTCATATTGTGGTTAAAAACAAATGAATATTTATGTGTAACTATAAGTGGATATTTTTACATGATATTGTATTGGGTAATTTTTGGTTAAATGTTTGAGAAATTATGAGAATGGACAAATATTTTCTCAGATCAGAAGTCAAAGATTTGAACAGACTATTAAATCGATTTAAGGTGGAAATTTCAATATTTGAAACTAGATATACTTTGAGTAAATTTAAATGATATTATTATAGTGAATAACCAAATTTTAATTTGGTGTTCTTAATGAACATAACCATATTTTTTAACATTGAAAACATGAAATCTTATTATGAAGAAGTAATCTTCTATATAAGATATTATATTATTGTAGAACTTATTTGACATATTGTCAATACTATTAGAATGAGACCAAAAAGGTCGAGTCGATGACATGTTATCATCATGTTTAACTAAAGTGCTTAAAAAAAAGAGAGTAATTACTCTCATGGTTAATAGTAAGGACTTGAACAAGTGGCAATTTCCAAGACCCAAGATGTTACAAGAACGTAACATGGGTGTTCGAAGTCAAAAACTTAACCAACCTAGTCATGTACTAACTTAGGGAGTCATCCCATTATAACTAAGAATCTTTTGAAAAGTCAAACTAGTTGGTCAAATGGTTAGTTGATTTAAACTGTAAGTCATTAAGGTTTCCAAGTCGAGTTAGAGGTGGGTGAACGTACGACTCCAATTTTTAAGGAAGTGGTTGAGTTATATTCAAAATTTGGCCAAAGTAGGTGCAAAAGTCTCTGCTTGCACTTGTTGGTTCATTGTGATCCATAATTGCATAACCAATTAGTAGTGTCATACTTAGTTAGAGAAGTTTATAGTTGTATGACCGTATTGGTTATGCAGGACACAACACTAGAGACTTAGATGACATACTAGGGTTGCTTATTCTATACTCTTTGTTGAAGGGTAGGGCCACTTCCAGTTGGAAGGTGTGTGGGGGATCGTCAGTTTGTGGTTGGAGGTAAAGTGCTTGGGTGATGCTCTCCCTCTTGCAGATGATAATGTTGAGGCTTGTGAAACAAAAGATTAATCCAAATATGGAATTCCTGACCTTGAAACTTATTTGTAAATTTTTGTATTTGATTATTTTTTATTAGAGGTAAAATACGGGTTTTGAAGGGGCCCAAAACCCTTAACAAAATAAAGCAGTTGATACTAAAGAAAGCAACACTAAGCATAAATCAGCCCATCAACTGTGAACCAACAGTAAAAATTCAGCCAAAAAGGAAGATCCCAACTAGCAACACTACATGTTCTACAGAATATCCATTACCTCCACGTCGCTTGCCACAGCCTTCTGAGCATCATCCAAAGTATTATTTCTTTACCAGAAGCCCCAACTTGAGCTTTAGTCTTGTTCCTAGTTCTAGCACCAGTTCCATCCGTATTCACCTTAGTAATCAAAACATTACCCTTCTCCCCACCCTTATCAGCAACACACTCCTCCTTCATCAACTTACCAACAACACTGATCTCTTCAACATGAACAATTTCTTTACGCTTCTTGGCACTAACCACAGGAGAAGTCACACCAATAGAATCAAACTTAACAACAGATTTAGACACCTCCCCACCCCTCATCACAATAGCCCAAATTTTCTCCATTTGATCCTCAAGGGTGAGGATTCTACCTTCCATATTTTGTTTCATCTTAAGAGTTTCCTCTGCCACAGTGTCCGCCACAGTGTTTAATGAATCAAACAATTCATCTATCTAGTTTTGGACAAAGGACTCTTTAGCCTTACTCACCACACCCCTAACTTTGACATTAGTTTTATTGGGTTGATGAAAAAACCATTTAAATAGTTTAAACAAAACAATGGAACCCTCACGAGCAGTTCCTAGCACGTTAGACATATCTTCTCTATCAATATTAAAAACCCCCTTCCCCAAAGCATCTTCCTCCTTAGAGGAACTAACTTTATCCTAACCAATACAAATTTCCTTACTTTTCCCAACAGCAACCAGAGTCTTGATTTTGTGAATGGAGCACGCAATCTCCTCCACCACAGCCTTTCTTTTCTTTAGCCTCTCCAAATCCACATCTTGGGTATCCATTGCAAACACACCACCAATAACCCCAATCTTACCTTTTTGTTGCAAGTCTAGCTTAACACTCGAAGAATCATCAACATTTAGACCACCCACTATTGTGAGAGGAAAGTCCTTCTCCAGCAATTGACTTGTAGTCCTTAGAACCCGTTTCTTCTTGCTTCCCTCCTCCAGCTCCTTCTTATGCTTGGTAATAGGGGGCAACGAAGAATCCTCACCATACAAATCAATCTTCTCCTTCAAACCCCTGCTCGAAAAATAAATAGCCACCTCATCACTACAAGTTAAATAGCCCTCACTAGCACACAACTCCCCTTTTTTAGTCTTTCCCGCAGCAGGGGAATGAGGACCCACCTCCAAAGAGGCAAGTGAATCTAGGACAAATTCCATATCCCCCTCTAAATCCGACTCTTTTTTCCATATACGTTTCCTTCTCTTCACTTTTTTGTTGGCCAGTTCTTCTTTAGAGGCAGTCTCATACTCCTCCGTAGGCTTAGACTATTTACCCTTCGGGGTAGCAATTGGCTTAACCACCTCAAAGGACTTTGCATAATCATAAATAAGAAGGATTAACCCCACATGCAAAATGATATTTTTAGGGTTTTTCTCATGGTCCTTGAGACCCGAATCCAGAGACATCAGGAGATAATAAGGAAAGGAAATCATTTTCTTATGCCAGAAATGATTGAGCAATATGAAATGGTATGCATTTACTACTAAGAAGCGACCTTCCAAGGTAATGAAGGACATTAGCTCTTTAGCTACATCTCCCCACAACGCCTTAAGAGAACCTCTCTGGTAGCCTCCACTCCTCACAGTCCTCAAATCCTTAGCTTCATCCCCCTTGAAGAAGATTCGCATAGCGGTTTGCGACTCCTTTTTATCTCTAAAGACTTTCATACCATCCATGGCCAAACAAATAATTTAGCTATAAAATCTTCATTGACATCAAACTCCATTTTGCCCAATTTCAACACCCTATCATTCCATCCTTTGGCAAAAAGCATTGTAACCTGAGGATTATTGCCATGTAATTTCTCCAGGTAAGGAGTTAACCATCCTTTCTCCAACACCTGCTAAACCTCCTTCCTGACAGCTTCACATGAGAAGGGTTCCACACGATTTCTATCTCCACCCATATCGACATAATTAGTAGTAAAAACCAGCTTGAGAATGCTAAACACAGAGAAAGGAAAGCTTTGGAAAACAATGCTAGTAACGCTTAGAATCTATGTGAGAACAAATAAAAGACATAGGAGAATTAAGAACTTTGAGTTCCATTCCCTACGGCTACCAACCCCCATACTAATAGCTTGATTCAAATCTGGCTTACCATCCTTTTTCATAATAATCGGCCATGTGAATAAAGACATGCACACTGCCATCCATAATGAGAGCTTAAGCAAATTAAAATTGGCAATCATAGTTGATAGTTGCTATTACCTCTATAGGGAGAGGGTCATTCAAATCCCATTCCCTAACCTCTCTAACTCCAATATTAGCGAAGATGTCTGCTAGTCCATTACCCTCTCTCAAAATGTGAGAGATATAATAATCATCAAAAGATTTTAGAATATCAATAGAGTCCCTTATCAAAGCCTCAATAGTCGAAGATGGGGGAGTACAAATTATCAAAGTATTAATGATATTCAGAGAATCACCCTCCAGCCAAACTTTCTTAGAGCCTTTGGTTTGTGCCAACTTAAGACCATGATAGGCTGCAGTTGCTTCCACATAGTGGTTTGTCTAGATTCCCAAAGGGAGTGCCACAAAAGAGACAAGCCTACCATTAGAATTTCTAATCACTCCCCCACAACCAACAGGTCCCAGATTCCCTTTAGCAGCTCCATCAAAGTTTACCTTCACCCAGCCATCCGAAGGAGCTTTCCAAACAACACCTTCTCTAGAAGTTTTCCCTTGTCATCGGGAGGGAAATATCACAAGGAAACTTCCACCTTTGAGCAATAGAGATATCATAGGGGCTAAGATTAATCTTCATCCCATTGTGAAAAGTAATCTCAAAAAGAAAATTTTCTTTAATAGCCGAACATATTTTGTAAGCCATAGAGATAGCAGGGAGGGTAGAATTCTTGAAAATTCTATTGTTGCGCTCAAGCCAAACACCCCAAACAATGTGAGGAAGAGAAAGAGACCACAAAATCAGAAGAGCAGGATTGGATGTGGGGCCAACCCATTGAGACCACAACTCTTTAATAGAACCAGGAAACATCCAACTTAAATTCCAAAGTGAAAGCACATGAGCCCAAACCATTTTAACACATCTACAACCAATTAGCATATGACAAGCATTTTCGGCTTCCTCTTCACATAGAAAGCACTTTTTAGGCATCACATAACCTCTTTTGACCAAGTTTTTAGTAGTTAATATTTTATTCTAGAAAAAGAGCCAAAAGAAAACATTAACCTTAGGAATCAGTCTAGAAGACCAAATGAAAGCCCAAAAAGGAGCAGGGCCAACAAAGGGTTCATTAAAATGAAAATCTGAAGCAACAAAGAAGTTACCATTTGAAGCAGGCTTCCAAACAAATTTATCAGGAGAAGGGAGAGAAGGAATATGAACCAATGATATAGCCTTAAAAAGAAACTCTAGACTAGGGTCCACCTCGTGCAACTTCTTCCAACAACCTCCCTCAATATAATTAGCAACAAATTTTCCAAACCGCTGCACAAATAGATCCATGAACGGGTGGGCCCATGGCTCATCTTTGAGAGGCCTGTTGCCAAACCAGCTATTATCCCAAAACAAAATATTTCTACCATTTCCCATTTTCCAATAGAGACCCTTGGCCACAAGCCTACGAGCCTTAACCATACAATTCCAAAGAGCAGAGCTAGACGGGGGGAATAAAGTCCTGAGATAAGAACCCCCTTATACCATCAACACCATGTAAGTATTTGGTCCAAGCAATTTTCACCCATTCACTCTTAGCCAACATAAGATTCCACAAACTGTTTTCCAAGAAGAGAAATATTAAACGCTCTAATTTTGTGGATTCCAAGTCCACCAGCATTTTTGGGTCTACAGAAATCATCCCAGGCAACCAAATGAATTCTTCTCTTATCCTCAACACTGGACCAAAGGAAATTTTCTGAATTCCTTCCAATATATCCACAAATTTCCTAGGCATATGGAAAAGACTGAGAGCATAAACAAGAAGATTCTGAAAAGTAGATTTAATCAGCCGAACTTTATCAGCTTGACTCAACAATGCACCCTTCCAACTCGCCAATTTGGAATTAAATTTATCAATCATACCTCGCCAAAAGGATTTAGGAACCTTAGATCACAAGGGAAGACCCAAATAAGAGTCAGGAAGTTCCCCAATCTGGCACTGCAAAATTCTAGCAATTTTAGTCTACCTTTGGATCAGAGTGTTAAAAAAGAAAATAACACTCTTAGGTAAGCTAACCTTCTGCCCCAAAGTAGCCTCATACTTTTTTAAAATAGTCTTTATAGCCTTAGCTTCCTTAATGGACGACTGTCCAAGCATAAGATAATCATCCACAAACTGCTGATGTGAGCAAATAAGATTAGTGGAAGAGGGTGCTAACCCAGACATAACCCCAGTATTAATAAATATCTAGATGAGACAACCTAGGGATTCCACCATGATAATGAATAGAAAAGGAGATATAGGATCCCCTTGCCTCATACCCCTGGAGCAGTCAAAGAGAGGGGAAGGGGACCCATTGATGAGAACAGAGAACTGAGGAGTAGAGATAAGTTGAAGCACAAGAGCCACCACTTTCTCCCCAAAACCAAAGGAAGCTAATATCTTAGAGAGAAACCCCCAATCAACTATATCATAAGCTTTAAGTAAGTCAAGCTTCAGAATAAAACCATCATGTTTATTAATAGTAAGAGAGTGAATATTCTCATGAATAGAGAGAATAGAATCCAAATTTTTCCTACCAGCCACAAAACCATTATGCTAAGGTGAAATGATGAGACAAAATTCTTTGCAATATAACCTCCAAAACCTTGGAGAAGATCTTATAAACTGATTTACATAATTTGATAGGTCAGAACTCATCAAAAGAGGAAGCACCGGGCTTCTTAGGAACCCAAAAAAAAAGAAGAATTCAATTCCTTCAATAGAGAGCCAGATCTGAAAAACTCCTTAGTAGCAGCAACAACATCCTTAGCAACAATTTCCCAAAAGGGGTGAAAGAAGAACATAGGAAATCCATCCAGGAACGACACCTTATTACCTTCAAAAGAAAAAACAACACTTCTAATTTCATCCATCGAAGGAATGCAAACCAACTGCCTGTTAATATCATCATCTAAGATCTAGGGGATATCCCTTATAATATCCTCTTGACAAGCCAAGTCAAGCTCCCCCTTCACCGAAAGCAGCTGAGAAAAGTAGGAAGATGCAACAAACTACAAATCAGTGTCCACCAAAAATTGATTATTGAAATTGATCAATTTAATACAGTTAGAAGCCCTGTGTTTAAGAGTAGAGAGGTGAAAAGACTTAGTATTCCTATCGCCACTCTTCAACCACATAATCCTAGAATGTTGCTTCCAAAAGTCCTCCTCCTTCACAACAATATTGTGCAATCTGGAAAGCATAATATTTTCATTCAAAATCAAGGCATGATCATACCCATACACCTGGAGAGATTGCTAGACAGCTTGAAGCTCCTTAGACACATCCTCTTTCTCCAAAAAGATATGACCAAAGGAAGTGTGATTCCATTTCCTGACATTATCCTTGACATTAGCAAGCTTTTTAGCAACTCTAAACATAGCCGACCCATCCACATGAATGTTCCACCAGACATTAACCAGATTACCAAGGTCTAGATGAAAAGTCCACATTTTCTCAAATCTAAACGAAAAGTTTTTCTTTCCACCCAGCCGGTCAACTGACAAAGCCAAAGGAAAGTGATTTGATCCCAATCTAGTTAAAGGAAAAAGTGAACAAGAATAATGAACCAACCATTTAGGGGTAATAAGAGCATGGTCAAGCTTAACTTGGATAAGGGAATTTCCCACTTGCCGATTCGACCAAGTGAAAGATGCACCTTTTAGGTCTAAATCAAGGAGAGAAGAATCATTAATAAGATTCATCAGATCATATCTACTGTCATCCACAGTCTGTGAACCACCCAACTTGTCAACATCATGCAGAGGGGTATTAAAATCCCCCATTACTAGCCAATTATCAGTATGGTGCATAGCTTTAAAGGATCCAAGATTCTCGCATAGCCTTTTTTTGCCACTCTTATACTTCGAAGCATATATGTTAGATAGAGTCCAAGAGAACTTATCACACAAGTGGTTAAAGGAAGTATCCACATGATTACTATCATTGAACACGCCAACCCCCTGAAGCATCCTAAGATTCCAAAAAGTCACAATCCCTCCCAAGGCACCCACCGCATTAGAACAATGCATCCCACAATCCTTAAAAAGCTTATTCTTTAACCTAGACAATTTATCCAAACCCATTTTAGTTTCTTGAATTAACACAATATTAGGGCGATGATCTCTTACCAGATTAGCAAGAAGATCGTGCTTATGAGGGTGATTTAACCCCCTCATATTCCAGGAAATGATCTTCATAAGAGGTTATGGGTAGTGCTCTTGGAGCACATATCCAGCAAAGTTCATTGTGTACCATCAACAATATCCATTCGACTCTCCTTCTCCCTAGCAACATTAGCAGGAGGACAACCTCTACCTCACAGCTCAGACCCATAATTTGACCTTTGTCTATTCCTTGTCACAAATCCCAGCGAGGAAAAGTGTTTTTTCCTATTACGACCACGAACCAAAATAAAAGGAGGATTATCTAGATCCTCTAGCTCCCCATTATCCTTAGATTCAAATAAAACCTCCAAACGCCCAACCTTTGAACCATCATCTTGTATCTGAGTCACCCCTAAGGGCAGAGACCTTACCTCATCATGCACAAAGGCCTTATCATCCTCCATAACCTCAATCCTCCCTCTGTCCATAGTTTCCACATTATTACAAGCAGGGGATGAATTATCCTTGTATCCTTGCTTCAGAACCTGATTCAACTCTCCTGAGTCCAACTGAGCATCAGGAATATTATCCTTGTCAGCCGCTACCAAGCCCATTTCAACAGGTTTATCCTCCACATTCACACACAGGGCTAACTCCCCTTTTTCCAGAGGCTCCACATCATGTTCAAGAGCTTTATCCTTCTCTCTCCATTGTTTAGTTATCTGCTTTGGCACTTTGAGAGGACATTTTTTTACTCAATGGCCTGCTTTTTTACAATGAAAGTAAGCAAAGGGATTCGACTCAAATTCAACCACTTTCTCCCAAACCCCAAACTTTGAGTTAATATTTATCATAGTAGGCAAGTCAGCTGATTGCTCCACATTCACAAAAATTATGGCATAAACTAGCTTCTTCCTAGAGACCTTCATTTGTTCAATCGACAACAAACACCCAAAAGTGCTTGCTATCCCTTTAAACACTTCCTCATCCCAAAATTCCATCAGGAGACCAAGAAGTCTAACCTAGACCAGAGTAGCCAAAAATGAACACAAGTTTGGATTGAAACCTGGTTCACACCTTTTCAACATAAGAGAAGGCTTTCCAATGAACCATGGGCTACTCATCAGCATCGTTACTAGATCATCTTCATAGTTGAAAGTGAACAAAAAGAAACCTTTGGCCATAGCAGCCACATCAATCTGTCCCTTAGGTTTCCACCGATTAAAAGCAAACTTATGGACCAACTCAATATGAGGTCGGGGACCAAAAAATTTACCCAACAGAGCCATATCCATATTAGACATGCTTTTATCAACAATACAATCTGAGACAAAAATAGAGTATTCTTCGGTCTTCGCATTAGCAATAAACAACACAGGAGGAGAAGTACTCTTACCTTTAGGCTTAGCCCCAAATAGGCTTGTCCACTTAAGAGAAGAGCTCGACAAGAAATCATTCTTAGTTTTATCAATCCCAAGACCCACAACATTAGGAGTCCCATCACAAACAACAGATGACAGGCCATGCCCATACTTTTCAGTCCCAAGATTCTCCTTTTCAGAGGACACCGGGGAATGTGTTGGACACACAATCTTCAAAGCCCCTTTCTGACCCAAAAATTCATTAGCCAATAAAGGGGACCCACTACACTTACTTGCAGTAAAGGACCCACTTGACATCACCTTCCCATCAACAAACTGTCTGCCATTAATGCCTGTAGTATCATCAAGAAATCTTGCCTTTTCGAAATTTGAAAATTCACCACCACCATTGCCACCACCTGAGGAGCTCTCCATCTTTTGTAAATCCAAAAACAAAACCAATCAAATTTTTTATTTGATTGTTAAACATAACCAATCATATTTTCTATTTGATTGTTATTCATATATGAAATTGTAATTGGAAAGATGTATTTATTTTATAAGTTGAAAAGTAATATTATTTCAAAAGTGAAATTTTTTTATGCTTTCAATTATGTAATATCCAATAAATGATGTTAGAAAAGAAAAAAATTACATCCCTATTTTTAAGGAATTGAAATTATTTACTTCAAGGTTAAAACCAAAGCATTTACTATGTTATATGAGTTAGATTGTTAAAAGACAAATAAAGGAATCCATGCCATTAATTTATACAAACTCTACAATTTAAGGCACCCAAACATATTTTGAATTTGAAAAGAGTGGGACAAAAATTAAAGACTCCATACCAAACCAAAATTAAACATATAAAGATATTTACAAAATCAAATAGACATTACTCAAAAAAGCAGAAGCAACAACATCAGACTACCAATGACAAACACAATAAAGTTTCAAGTATTCTTCTGGTCTTTACTGATAGGGTATTTAGTTATATGGGTTTCCACTTATATTCTTTATGACTAGGAATGCCAATCTGTTGTATGTGATGTAAATGTTCTTCACACTGACTTGTAACTCAATATCTGGAGTTTCATGTTATATTGTTTATGATTGTCACTGCATATTTGTTGTATACAATGTAATTATTACACCCAATTTGCTCTAAGTGCATATGATCAAGTGCTTTCAATTTATTTTTATTCCTATCAATGTCTATCTGTTGTATAGGATGTGATATTGTAATCTAGTCTTTTGTAAGTGTATAACCTATTAGGTTTTCAATTATATTCTTTATGACTAGGAATGCCAATATATTGTATGTTATGTAAATATTTTTCACACTGACCTATAACTCAATATTTGGGGTTTCAAGTTATATTGTTTATGAATATCAATTCATATTTGTTGTATACGATGTAATTGTTACACCCAAACTACTGTAAGTGCATAAGATCAAGTTCTTTCAGTTATATTTTTAATGCCTACCAATGCCTATTTGTTGTATACAATGTGATTGTGTCACCCACTCTGTTGTAAGTGCATAACCTATTGGTTTTTTAGTTATATTATTTATGACTGAGAATTCCAAACTATTGCATGTGATGTAAATGTTCTACACACTGGCCTGCAATTGAATATCTAGGCTTTGAAGTTATATTGTTTAAGAATGCCAATGCATGTTTGTTGTATATGATGTCATTGTTACACCCAATATGTTGTAAGTGCATAAGATCAAGTGCTTTTAGTTATATTTTTAATGGCTAGAAATGCCTATATGTTGTCTACAATGTGATTGTGTAATTCAATCTTTTGTAAGTGCATGACCTATTAGGTTTTTAGTTATATTATTTATGACTGGGAATGCCAATATGTTGTATGTGATGTAAATATTTTTCACACTAACTTGTAACTTAATATCTCAAGTTTCAAGTTATACTATTTATGAATGTCAATACATATTTGTTTTATACAATGTAATTATTACACCCAATATGCTCTAAGTGCATATGATCAAGTGCTTTCAGTTATATTTTTTATGCCTATCAATACCTATATGTTGTATAGGAGGTGATTGTGTAATCCAATATTTTGTAAGTGCATAACCTAATGGGTTTTCAGTTATATTTATTATGCATGGGAATGTCAATTTATTGTATGCTATGTAAATTTTTTTCACACTTACCTATTAGCCAATATTTGGGGTTTCAAGTTATATTGTTTATGAAAATCAATGCATATTTTTTGTATATGATGTAATTGTTACACCCAAACTATTGTAAGTGCATACAATCAAGTTCTTTCAGTTATATTCTTAATGCCTACCAATGCCTATCTATTGTATATGATGTGATTGTGTAATCTAGTCTACTATAAGTGCATTACCTATTGGGTTTTCAATTATATACTTTATGCTTGGGAATTCCAAACCATTGCATACGATGTAAATGTTCTACACATTGGCCTATAATTGAATATTTGGGGTTTCAAATTATATTGTTTAAGAATTCCAATGCATATTTGTTGTATAAGATGTTATTGTTATACCCAATCTATTGTAAGTGAATAAGATCAAGTGCTTTTAGTTGTATTTTTATGCCTATCAATGCCTATTTGTTTTATATGATGTGATTGTGTAATCTATCCTTATGTAAGTGCATAACCTATTGGGTTTTCAATTCTATTCTTTATGGTTGGGAATGCTAATTCGTTGTATGTGATGTCAATGTTCTTCACACTGACATGTAACTCAATATCTCAGGTTTCAAGTGATATTGTTTATGAATTTCAATGCATATATGTATTTAAATAACTAAATAAATAAAGTAAAAGTACCAATAAAAAATCAAACTGTTGTCAAATTTTGCATTATAAACTCCGAACATGTATAGTAAAGAAAAATAATCTATTCAAGCATCCCTATGAGCTTAACAGTTTTCATTAATGGTTTTGATCATTGTTTGATTCATGTTTCATAATGTCTACAAGTGCCATAGAAATATCAAATGAGGACTAGGCCAAGCAAGAAGAGAGCCACAACAAGGTTGTATGCACATAAAAGAGGGGTTACATTCCCCTCTGAAGAAGAACCTCTTGTACAAGAGGTCAATAGTCCTCAACCTTCTTAGGTAGTTGTGGAGGCTAGTGCACCTCTAACTAGGTCGAGAACATCAACACGAGAATAAGAGTGGTTGACAAAAGACATGAATGGGGCTCTTCAAGATGTTGAGGACAATGGGATGTCTACAAGGGCTACTGCCAAAAATGGAGAATCCCAGCTACACTCACCAACTAGTTAGGTGGACTTATATCCACTTCCAAGAAAGATCCTCCAACTATTCTCATAGAAGATGACGAGGCTCTTATCGTCAATTAGTGCAAAGAAATGGTAGCAATCAACCATGGCCTTGAGATTATCAATCTCAAGGTAGAGGTTGCCTATATTTTCCAATCTAGACCCAACCCTTTCAAGGATGGGCTACCTGGAAAGTCATGGTGGACTATATTTAAGAGACGCCATCCAAAAATCACATTATGCACAACTAAAGGACTCGATAAGGACAAGGCACTCAACTTGAGACCTACAATAGTATCCACCTTTTACAATACATTGTCCACAACATTGGATGCTAATTTGTATGGTCCTCATAGAATATGGAATTGTGATGAAACATGTATTCAAGCAGGCAGAAATGGTGTGATGAGGGTGTTGGAAAAAAGAGGAAACAAGAGCATCTTGTACATAATTCCAAACATCTAGGAATGGATTAAAATTATTTATTGTATTAATGTAGTTGGTCAAAGCATACCAGGGTTCTACTTGTTCAAGGGAAAGAAGCAGCTAAAAGAATACATTACAGGCTACAAACCAAGTGCTTGTATGGTAGCCCAACCACACATTTGGATGGAAAAAGAGATTTTCATGAATTGGTTGCACCATTTTGCACAATCAGTTCTAAGAGGCATGTCGCCCACTAATAGGAACCTTCTCATTTTTATGGCCATGGTAGCCATCTTGTAGTGACAACCATCCAGGAGGAAAGGATGATAAGCGTCGATCTACTTACACTACCTGCACACACGTTGCACAAACTATATCCACTAGATGTGAGTGTGTTCTCACCATTCAAAATGTACTTCAAATATGAATGAGTTGTTGGCTGGATAGGTACCCAAACATAGAAATTAGGAGGGTAGAATTGGTAGAGCTAGGAAGCAAGTTACTACAAAAAGCGTTAACAGTCTCCAACATCACAATAGGTTTCAAAAGGATGGGGATATGGCCCCTCAATCTCAATGCCCTAGTGCATGACATGTGTCCGAGTGACACATATCAATTCAATGTAGTTGAGGATAATTTTACAGTGCAGAACATCCTTAGTTTATTAAGTGTTGTAGTTTCAACTAATGAAGTCACACACACATTTCAGTGCACAACAAAATGCTAAGTACAATAAGGTACACAAGATACAAGGCAAAGTAGTCATACTCATTCAATTGCAAAAGTGACATTTGATCAACAATCTCATGACATGGATGGCAATGAGCATGAGGAATTTAATGACGGTCTTAGTCTTCCCTCATATCCTAGCCAACCATCTTGGTTGGTGGAGGGAGATATGAATCTAGGTATTGACTTATAATGACAAGAAGAGTAGGGAACTTTTTCATTCCCATCTCCACCTACCACATTTTCCATACTTGAAATGATGCATTACTATACAAATTTTAGACAAGAAACACAAGCTATTGGTGAGGAATCTGAGGATAACATTGACTCCCAAGTGAGTGAAACAATGGAATCCTCATCAATTTTGAAAATCAATAAATTATTGAATCTTGTTAGCTCTCAAAAACGTAGGTTTGAACCAAGAAAGGTTGCCAAGTTTTCATGACATTTCAGGGTAACAGAACAAGGTTTGAAACAATCAAACCTTCTACTCTTCAAGTGCTGCAAGACCTAGACGGGTGTACCTTTTCTGAATAGTGCAGACTTAACTTGTGATTATCCTTTTGAAATGCTTTGTCCACAATGGCAGATGATAGTGAACAAATGAAACCAAACTTGATAGCTACCTTCTGATCTAAATCCTAGAATGCTTAATTAACAAATGTAAAGAGAATAAGTGAATTCAAAATGATGAAATGTAGAGACCAGTGCCTTGTTGGGTATGCGGAGTCAAACGAAACAGAGGTGAGCAACTTATTCTGGCAGAAAATCAAATTGTAGGCATATGATCTGTTTATAACTTGTATAAACAATGCAAGATTATGATTACTAAGCTCTACTTTAAGAATCCAGATGAATTCCCCCCTAATTACTGTGATCAACAGAAAGGATTTAATCCCTACTTGAGAGAACTAGTCAATTAATCACACAGACACAACAAATGTGCACCGACAAACTGAGAATAAACTTGTTATTTCAATTTAAACAACCAGAAAGAATCAACTTGGAGACAGCTTTAGCAATGCTTTTCAATAAATTCAACATACAATTGATACCAGAAACAACCTGCCACACCAGCTGATTTTATTTGAAACCACCATTTGAAATCATGCACATAGTCTTTGGAAAGAGAAAATTATCCTACTGTAGCCATGCCTAATCTATCTATTTGTGATCTAAAAATCTGATAATTCAATTACAATCTGGGTGCATATAAATACACTAGCATATGAAAATAAAACACTTCGAAATATCATGTCGGCCCTCCATAGAATTCGGGCTCCAATCGAGCTGGCAAGCAACGGTCAAAATTCCAATTACATGTCGGCCACAAGATCATAAATTCTATTATTACTAGTGACAGTCGGCAAGATAGGCCTAAAGGTATGCTGAAGGCAAAATAACACTGATCGCTCCCTGCCAGTGTTCCCCCACTCCACATGCTTCGCCGTGACAATCCATTTGTTACACCGAAGTCAAGAAATGTCACTTAGTTTCGTTATAGCCCACCGCTATTGTTGAGATGTCATATAGATTCAAAATACTTCATCGAAATGTATTTCCTTTATGTGCTTTCCATTCGCTAAGACACATGATATATCTCGCCGAAAACTCTTTTTGTTCTAATCACAGTCGTCGTAACTTATCACTCTTAGGGAGACCTCCTGTAGATTTCATTTCCTTTCCCTGAAAGTCCCTTCGTGTTTTGTCATGTCGCTGAAACTTAAGGTTTTTCTCGCCGAAAAGCATTTTTCATTTGACACTGTCGTCGTAGCATCCGACCATCGGAGAGACATCATAGAGATTTTATCGGGTTATACCGAAAGCCACATACTAAACCCCGTCGGCAATACATACTAAGTTCGCCAAGACACTATAACGAAGCAACATTAGCCATGCCGAAGAACCCTGAAGCGCCGGTCGGTATAACAAGCTGCCATCACCAAGACCTTTCAACAAAAGGTATAACCCACGCCGAAAGCAAATCACAAGATACCGTTAGCAAGACTCAACAGATTCGCCATGACATATATTGATGTCCCAAGCCTTCGCCGATAGAACTTTTCAAATGCAGTTCGGTAAGACACAGATGTTTCGCTATGACCTTCACCCGAATATGATTTCCTATGCCGATAAGTATCTCATCTGTCGCCAAAACAAAACCAAGGTCTTGCCGACAACCACCTGTAAGTAAGATCCAGTCACTGTGACAAATGATAAGTCTTGCCGATAGGCAATATAGACTTATGCAAGTAGAAAACGCTCAATGGGTCGGGGAGACAATAGGAAACCTATGTCGATATGAACCAGAATGTGAAAAATGCATGATCCAACGGATTGAATGGGACAAGATAGCAAAATATAGGTGAAGTATGCATATGGTAAGATCAAATCTGGAAATTTATAGGTGAAAACATCTGTAAAAACACCAAATTTTTACAGTTCTAACAGTGGCTCCATTTGGGGATGAATGATAGTTAGATCATTGCAAGGATCCAGAATCTTGGGTGAGCAGACCAGATGCAAAATGATGAACCAATGAGCAGAATGGAAATGGAAATGAAGGAATGAATGCAAACTGAATGTAAGATGGAGATGAATGCAAAGCCCTAAACTACTGTGCATGGAAAAGAATTTTAAAGAGGACAAGCAAGAGTTGTCCATGCACTGGCAACCCTTAATGCTCTGTGTTGCTCCATATGTTCCGAGTTGTTACAATTTGAAACTCAAACCAAGCTTTCCCCTTTCAAACACCTGGTTTTGCATTGAGTTCATCAAATTCTTCTTGAAGATACTCATGCAATCTTTCCTGTCATTGTTATTGCAAGTTCTTAGAGTATCATCATGCTTGGTTTGGCCCAAAATCCCTACACCGTCCTATAATGAAAATTCTTCAACATTTTGGGACAGACCCCTGTTATTTTCAACATTCAAGATGCATGCATGTGAAATACAATATTCCTTATTATCTTCCTCATTGTTATGTATCATAAAGAATTCACTCAACTGTATACAAATTTCACAATCAAAGTGCCCCTCTTGAGAAACAAAAGATTCTGTCAAACCAATATTATCTGAAACAAGCGAATTTGAAACCCTATGCACCTCTTCAATATCAACATTCGGAGACAATACTGGATCATGACTCATGTTTTCAATATCATGCATGTGTGAACCAATAAAATCTAGAACATTATCATCCTTGGTATGCAGACATATGTCTTCTCCACATGAGTTAGAAACTTTACATACCTTATCCCGAATTGAAGAAGACCTTTGATCAACACCAAAAGCATCACCATCATTCCAAGAAATGAACATGGAGTCATAAGAATCTTTACACAAAGACTTTTCACTATCAAAGCAAAAGTAAGCTGGTGACAAAACCTCAGAATCACCCTGATGTGTATATCTCTGATATTCAAGAGTTAATAAATCTGAAATTTGCTCACAGCTGAGTAAACAAGTTTCCATATTTTCATTATTATAATCATACTCATCACTTTTGTCATCATCAAAAAGAGACCCAAGATCAAAAGAGAATGAAAAATAACCAGCACAGTCACTTGTTCCATAACTTGACACATCACTTTGTTTATCTAAAAATACCTTTTGCTCAACATCAAATGGGTCTGAAAATACCTGAAATTCATTATGGGGAAAATCTTTGCAAAACATTATCTGATCATCTTTTAAAACTTCATTATGCAATGGGCCTGAAATTTTTTGGAAACCATTCTCAAATTTACAAACCTCCTCTTCATCGAATGTATCTTTGTAGCTTTCAACTACAGTTGGAGGCATTGTATATTCAATATCAATATTTCCCACTGCCTCTTCATCTTGATCTTCATAAGAGGTAGAAGAATCCTCTTGCTGCATATCAAAATCCACAGGTGCATCTTCAAAATCTGAATATTCATTGGATCCCTCATAACACACACTTCCCTCCTTGTCACAATCTGTTATACAAGAGAGATCTCTTGTACCTTCATCTTCACTATGCAAGCAATTACAGGAATCATATTGACTTGCACATATCTCATCATCTATTGGAAGCATTGTTTGATCAATTTCTCTACACTCATTAGAAGTACAATCATTGGAATCAACATTGACAGTGTCCTCATACCCTATCTCCTCCATGACATCAATGAACTTATTCAAGTGACCACATGCACACTATATTGACGACCATGACCAATAAGCTGATTTAGGCTTCCACACTTTTATGAATTGAGCAACAAAAAGGGATCTTGTAGGCTTATAGTCAAGAGGCAATTGTATGAAGACACTCATCATCCTATTGTACAGAGAAGTAAAATCTTCTCCTTCATACTTCCTTATGCCAAAAAATACATCAAAGGGGTAAATTCCAACATATTCATCAGCATTAGATTGTTGGTTCTGATACATACCTTGCTGTGAATTCTAGCTGATATCTCCAAGTGGGCAAGAATTATGCTGCACTTGACACTGAGCACATTGGCATTGCACTTGACATTGATCACATTGGCATTGCACTTGACACTGATCACATTGGCATTCTTGATAACTTGCCAATCTTTGTCCAGGAGAGACTGGATAAGCATTTTCTTGCTCCTGCTGTAAATTCTGATTTTCTTGAATCTCCAATAACCCTTGGGAAGCCCAACTTGGTGCAGATATATCTCCATATTCCTTGAGAAATTGATCTTGAAATTCTTGGAGAGATTTAATAGAAGCTACCGGTAGGCTGTTGAACCAATCCCTAGCATCTTCAATAAGTGATATCACAAACAACGTCATATGTAAATCCTCATATGGCATATCCAAACCCTCGATGAAATCATTGAAGCTCCTCAAATGATCCTCAATAGTGATTGTGTTACTCCCTGTAAACTTAGGGACAAGGCTTCTCCAATTCATATCCATAGGGTAAGGGTACTGCTGAAGCCCTGTTAGATCGAATTGCTTGATGGGTACATATTCTGTTGTGCATGATATGCACTACCTTCATTGTGAAAATTTCCAATTGTATTATCAGGCATTTGAGGAGTCCAATGCCTACCTACATTTGTGTATTCGCTCATTCCATATACAAATTCCATTCTTCATCAAAACTTTTCAGAGTTGCCACCTACTTTTCCAAAAGTAGGAAAATGATTATTTCTGATCTATTCCCCAGCGGAATCACTCTTTCTAAAACTTCTCAAAATATACCTTTCTTTTCAATGACTCTATATGATGTTCTTCAACTAAACCTTCTGATGTTTGTCCCCAGCAGAGTCACCAATTTGTTAGTTGTGTACTCAGATGGGGAGCTACAAACTACACAATTATGAATCTCTATTTGAAGACCTGATTTAAAAAAATTGTATGACTCTATAAGGCAAGGCTGTTTGCCACCAAATTTTCTCAAGTTATTCCCCAGTAGAGTCGCCAATTTGTTAGCTCTCAAAAATGCAGGTTTGAACCAAGAAAGGTTGCCAAGCTTTCACGAAGTTTCAGGGTAATAGAACAAGGTTTGAAACAATCAAACCTTCTACTCTTTAGGTGCTACAAGACCTAGGCGGGTGTACCTTTTCTGAATAGTGCAGACTTAACTTTTGATTATCCTTCTGAAATGCTTTGTCCACAATGGCAGATGATAGTGAACAAATGAAACCAAACTTGATAGCTACCTTTTGATCTAAATCCTAGAATGCTTAATTAACAGATGTAAAGAGATTAAGTGAATTCAAAATGATCAAATGCAGAGACTAGTGCCTTGTTGGGTATGCAGAGTCAAACGAAACAGAGGTGAGCAACTTATTCTGGCAGAAAATCAAATTGTAGGCATATGATCTGTTTATAACTTGTATAAACAATGCAGGATTATGATTACTAAGCTCTACTTTAAGAATCCAGATGAATTCCCCCCTGATTACTGTGATCAACAGAAAGGATTTAATCCCTACTTGAGAGAACCAGTCAATTAATCACACAGACACAACAAATGTGCACCGACAAACTGAGAATAAACTTGTTATTTCAATTTAAACAACCAGAAAGAATCAACTTGGAGACAACTTTAGCAATGCTTTTCAATAAATTCAACATACAATTGATACCAGAAACAACCTGCCACACCAGCTGATTTTATTTGAAACCACCATTTGAAATCATGCACATAGTCTCTGGAAAGAGAAAATTATCCTACTGTAGCCATGCCTAATCTATCTATCTGTGATCTAAAAATCTGATGATTCAATTACAATTCAGGTGCATATAAATACACTAGCATATGAAAATAAGACACTTCAAAATATCATGTCGGCCCTCCATAGAATTCGGGCTCCAATCGAGCTGGCAAGCAATGGTCAAAATTCCAATTACATGTCGGCCACAAGATCAGAAATTCTATTATTACTAGTGACAGTTGGCAAGACAGGCCTGAAGGTATGCCGAAGGCAAAATAACACTGATCGCTCCCTGCCAGTGTTCCCCCGCTCCACATGCTTCGCCATGACAATCCATTTGTTACACCGAAGTCAAGAAATATTGCTTAGTTTCGTTATAGCCCGCCATTGTCGTTGAGATGTCATATAGATTCAAAATGCTTCATCGAAATGTATTTCCTTTATGTGCTTTCCATTCGCTAAGACACATGATATATCTCACTGAAAACTCTTTTTGTTCTAATCACTATCGCCGTAACTTATCACTCTCGGGGAGACCTCCTGTAGATGTCATTTCCTTTCCCCAAAAGTCCCTTCGTGTTTTGTCATGTCACTGCAACTTAAGGTTTTTCTCGCCGAAAAGCATTTTTCATTTGACATTGTCGCCGTAGCATCCGACCATCGGAGAGACATCATAGAGATTTTATTGGGTTATACCGAAATCCACATACTGAACCCCGTGGGCAAGACATACTGAGTTCACCAAGACACTATAACGAAGCAACATTAGCCATACCGAAGAACCCTGAAGCACCGGTCAGTATAACAAGCCAACATCGCCAAGAGCTTTCAACGAAAGGTATAACCCACGCTGAAAGCAAATCACAAGATACCGTCAGCAAGACTCAACAGATTCGCCATGACATATATCAATGTCCCAAGCCTTCACCGATAGAACTTTTCAAATGTAGTTCGGTAAGACATAGATGTTTCGCTATGACCTTCGCCCGAATATGATTTCCTATGCCGATAAGTATCTCATCTGTCGCCAAAACAAAACCAAGGTCTCGCCAACAACCACCTGTAAGTAAGATCCAGTCACTATGACAAATGATAAGTCTTGCCAATAGGCAATATAGACTTATGCAAGCAAAAAACACTCAATGGGTCGGGGAGACAATAGGAAACCTATGCCGATATGAACCAAAATGTGAAAAATGTATGATCCAACGGATTGAATGGGACAAGATAGCAAAATATAGGTGAAGTATGCATACTGTAAGATCAAATCTGGAAATTTATAGGTGAAAACATATTGAAAAACACCAGATTTTTACAGTTCTAACAAATCTGATGTGCTCACTGTCAACAAAAGAATGAATAATTCTATAATAATGGTATTCAACTAAGTTGAGAGTCTCAACTATCAACCATTGATGATTACATGACTCTCCTAATATAGTAGGAACAAATGAAAAAGGACTAGAAGACATAAAATGCAGGAAGAAGCAACAAAATGAGGAGAGAAAGGAAACACAAATTGTGGTGATGGATTTGAAGGAGAAAAGGAAAGTTGATAAGGAAATTCAACATAAGGAAAGGGAGCAACTCAAATTGTTAGAAAAGAAGGAAAGAGATCAGAAGATGGAGCAAGAGAGGGTTTAAAAGGAACAAGATAAAAAGGAAAGAGAGATTGAGGTGGCCCATAGGGCATTGCAATAAGAAATACAATTAAAAATTCCTATGAACCCATTATCAGATAATCATGCTTTATTTCGAGAATTACTGAACATAAGCATCCCTCAATTTTTTGCTGGTAATATTTGTTTGACTCTCGATCCATCACATGTAAGCTACACTTAGATTTCAAGTCAAACATACAGTCAGGAAGAACATCGTATCCATCAATTTTTTGTTGGAATGAATTGTTCAACACTTACCCCATCACACGTAAGTTGTAGTGAATTTCCAAATCCAAATCTAAATCATGTAACCACAACTCAAAATGCAACAACACGAGATGAGAAAATTTCTCCAAATGCTTTTCTTGGCTAGTTTGATTAAGTTTGGAAGAGACCAAACCTATAAGTCCATCAATTTTTAGCTAATTTTATTGTGTACATTGGGGACTGCAAGATTATGTTTGAGGTTGGGAAGGAACAAACCTACAACTCCATCCTTTTTTGGCTAGTTTTTTTGTGTATATTAGGAACTGTAAGATTATGTTATAAATATAAGTTCACATTTTATTTATGCTTTTTGGTTGCAAGTATGTTTAATTATTGGCAGCCTTTTATTTTAAATTTATCTAGCTAGTTTAAATTTGCTTCATGTTATGCTCCAATTGGTCCAACGTGTTCATGACTTTCCCATTTGGAGGGCTGACCCATCATAGATCAGGTCCACCTTTGGACATTGCGTGGACGAGAGCTAGTAGTGGATCAAATGGACACATAGTAGCCAAACACCTTGCCACCCTCAACATCTAGTTCATTGTATTTATCATGTGTTGCCCCCTCAATCCCTTTTGTCCAACAACATACACTACGCGTCCCTTCCCATTTACTCTACCAGAATGGTGTATAATTCCAAGGCTTGAGATCATTCAATGCTCCAAAAATTCACATATCCCACTCAATTCCACCCATTTCTTATACTCATCTTCTGAAGTCTTCATTTGGTTAGGCACTAATACATGTTTGGCTATGCTATGTATTGAGTAATGCATTTGGGGAGGCTCGATTTCACCAAAAACATTTGCAATGTTAAACTATGTTGCATTTATCCTCAATTCAATTTGAAAAGTATATTGCAACATAGTTAAATGCCAAATGCCTCTACAAAAAAAAGTCTCTTAAATGCTAGAACCTCAAACAATAATATGGTTTTATATCCTATATTATTTAAATGTTGTTGCTAGTGTTATGCACATTCCTATATGATGTATATATGTTGTTAAATGGATATGGCCATTGGTTTCGTCGAATGCTATTTTGGGTAGACTTACCTATATCATGTACATGTTGTTGGTAGTGTAGTGCAATTTCATATATAATGTAAATATAGTTAATTATACTTGAACTTTCGTTATGAAGATTGCTTGTTTGGGCTAAAGCCTTCAATTATACTTGCATTTTTTGGTATGGTCGACTCATCTAACATGAATGCATGATTCAAAAGATTGAGACCTTCTAGTCTATTTGAAGAAACTAACCATGTGCTAAGATGAGTAAATGAGAAGGGACATGCAACTTGCATGTGGATGATCGAGGGTTAAAAACTATATATATACAAAGAGATCTCTTATTTATGGAGATTGTATGTTGAGATGGTTACTCTTTGATGAGTTTTCAACATAAAGACCTAGATGCCTACACCTGGTTATGGATGTGAGTCCATTATGGACCTAAAGAGAAGATTGTCCTTTATTGTAAGTGTAGTAATGGAAAAAGGATCCCTTTTTCCTTAGTTTGGGAATAGTTAATATTAAAATGAGCTTAATGTTGCCTTGATTTACTGTTGTAATGTGTTTTACACATTCACATTAAGTTTAGGGCCCCTTTTAATAAAGTGGACTTAATGGTGCCTTATTTAGGGTGTTGTAAAGTGCATCTTTACATTTTCACACTAATCTAGGGCTTTATTAATTAATCGAGATTAATTTTCCTTAATTGGCCCCTTTAATTCAAATCCAAACCTAATTAATTACAAATTTTGAGGGATAAATCTTGACATTCATAAATTATATTACACAACACTTAATTTTTGAAGGTGTGTGTCCTAGGTTAGTGACCTAGGACCCATTCCCCACTTAGAAAATGGGTCCTCACTAGGTCCTAGGACCCTATTTTCACATAACATCACAATCCCCAAAGTGTGTCCTAGCCAAGTGAGCTAGGACCCATTCACCATGTGGTGAATGTGTCCTCACTTAGACCTAGGACCCCCTATGGGATATGTTTTTGGCGATATTTTAATGGTTTAAAATTCTAGATCTAATGTTAGCTTGTGATATTTGAATTTTGAGAATTAATCTTAAGTTATGTATAAATATAAGGTTATTTCACTATGTTTCATCTAAGCAATCCTAGAAAATTGAAGTTATCATAAGAGTACTCTCACAAGAGCATTATAGAGCAATTTATAAGACATTCAAGGGCCGATTTATCGAAGAATATTGCAGCAATCAAGGATCATATCATCATGTCAAAGATTTAATGCATCATGCATGTTGTTGAGCTAATGTGTTGATGTAGCATTAAAGATCCAATTCAAGCATTGTTTCACATCAAGATTCAAGATCAAAATCTGCATTTATTGAGGCCATTTCATGCAAGATTGCAGATTTTCTATCCAAGGTTTAATTAAGGTTTGGTGAGTTGTGACATTACTTTGATCATGCATCATTCCTTTATGCATTGTTTCATTTCAAGGTTTAATTACCAAAATAGGGTTTGACCAAGGCAAACCCCTATTCCCTAACAAACAACATTTTTATCCTCTTTAATGTGTGATTTCAGGTTTTAGATTAAAGATCATTTGGAGAAAAAAATTAGAGAAAGTTGCAAAGTTGTCACCTTTCTTGCAAAATCATGGAAACTGAGCTATAGGATTTATTTTCGGGTTTTCGACAATGCCCGACTAGGATTTGGAAGTGCAGACTGAGAAGAACAGAACCTAGAAACCATTTTTCTAGAGCCCCAGCTAGGACCCATTTTCCATAGGGCGAATGAGTCCTCAATGAGGCTCAAAAAAGCACTTTTTTGCAATAGGTACACAACATTTGACCCTCTTAAAACCTACCTTTTGATTGCTATATCAGTTAGGTTTAATTTATGTTACCCATTTACACATCATAACCCTCATAATTGATTGAAATTACAAGTGAAATTAGGTTCATCATCTTGTTAATTCATTTTGGTGAACTTATTTTCCTTCATTTCAATAAGCTATTAATGCTTAGTGTTGTGTGCACATGACAATCTTGTATCCCACTCTTGGTCTACTTGGTAGGTGAATGATTCAAGAGGTATTGTCTGCTTGAATATCAAATATATTATTTATTTTATATCTTGTCTTGTCATATGAGTTAGTCTTGACTATAGAAGTTTTGAGGACTTGTTAAGAATAATATGCACGGTTTTCTATATTTTTGTTGTTCTCCTTGTTTTGGTCTTCAGCTATGGATCTAGTTTTGAGGATTTATTTCGAAAGGTACATGAAATGGTTTGTAGCTTTGGGAATATTCCTTTTGTTGTGGGAATGATTGGTTGTTTGATCTACCTTTGGTATGAAAGGTTTACATCTATTGCTAGATTTTTTTCATCATATTTTGAATGTAGATGTTGATATCCTTTAACTTTGGGAATGGTGAAGAGGATCTTACTTTTCACAGCTTGGTACATGGTAGTGTGTAACAAGGATATGGTTTGTGATGGGCTCAATCATTGGAAAAATTTCCTTTTACTGTTTTATGCTTTAATCATTTCTTTTGCTAAGTTTCAAAGACATTACCAAGACTTTACATACCTTTTATATGCCTTTTATACACTTCTAAGCAGTTTTAAGTATGTGGAAATGGAAGTATGATATGTTGATATATGTCTCTATGAATGCATGAATGTCTATGAAATTTAGTATGACTCTATATTTAATTTATGATTGTTAATGATGTGGATGCCTTAGGAATGAGACTAACATCTTGCAACAAAAAGGATTGTTAACCCGCAACAAAAGGTTTTCTAGCTCACAACATAAGGACTACAAATGGTTGTAGAGAAGAAGTCAAACAGCCAAGGTGCGACACTTTTAGAAGGAAGCAAAGGTGATCATTTATTGATCAACCGTGAGTCACTGCTTAACACTCTTTCTCACCGAATAAGACAGCCAAGAGGAGTCTACTCTAAACAAGATTGATTCATGACATGACTATTCTCAGGAACATGTCTTTGTCATAGAAGTTAAACTATTGTGCATAGAATTCTAGTTTGGATTCTCTACTCCTACTTTATAGTTATTATTTTTTGTTTCAAACTAAGTCCTCTTCCTATCTTTGAGAGAGAGTGGATGATTGCTTTATGATTTTGTTTTCAGTTTGAGAAGAATGAAACTCCTCATAGACCCTATATAGTGGGATCTATTGTTAAGGAGGAAATATATTTGATAGTTGATAAGTCGATTATTGATAGTTAGTATTTTATATATTACTAGTTACAACAACAAACTATGTGTTATTGAATAAGAGATCTTCAGTAGATTCTTGTCAGATTGTATATAAGATTTTAGTGTTTATATGCAATAAAGGGAAATAGTTTGATATCATGAATTGCTAAGTAAGTAAGTGAGTGTTTGAAAACTTCTATGGAATTAGCAACTCAAGCAAGGGCCACTTGAGGTGCTGCTAACCCACTTCATTTTCTATTGTTAGATTAATTGATGCATTGTTGAATTTAGTTAGTAGTTTCTAGTTATAATCATGTGTTGTAATTTATGAATGTCATTCTACAGTTTTTTGAATTGAATCCTTTATCTTCATGTTGGTTTCATACTCTAGAGGAATTGGCTAGGTTAGGACACTACAATTTTTAACTATAGAGAGTTACAGTCTTAAGCATTAGGTACCCGTAGCATAAGGTAATAGTTTATATTCATTTCTCTTGTTTCATGAATTAGAAATTTAATTCACTTTCCATATTTTCTAGTATTTTGTACATGTGTAATCACTTATACTCTATTGATGTAGGATATGTCTAGGATTTGTAAACACATATTTTTCTAGCACTATCAAAATTTTATGAGTCCCTGGTTGATAATTAAATGCAGTCTCTTGTGAAAGATGAACTGTTCAATTAGGAATTCATCCTCTGAGTTATGTGTATACCTTGTAAGCACCAAGTTGATTAAACATTAGAGAAGCTTTACCTTTTTAGTGTCATTGTCAGGGATGGTGCTAAGTTCTGGATTCTCTTGTGTATTTTCAATTCATTTCAAGCTTTCATAGTTTAGCAAAAAAAATCAGTATTAGGGTAAATAGATTTTAGCCATCAACAACAACATGAGTTACTAACAATGTGCAAGAACCACTGATCTAAAGAGTCACAAAAATTGCATGCAGAGGTAGTGAGACACTTTGGGAAGATTTCTCCCCTCAACACATGAATCATTAGAAGATATTGGTGAACAAAGTGAACAAAATGAGGGAGACCCTAAAGAAGAATCATCCCTCACACCAACACCCACACCAACCATAGGGAAGAATTCTTGAATACATATAGGCATCATGGGTGATACAACAATAGAAGATTCACTAGAGAATGCAACATTTTAATTCCCTATAACCAACTTGGAAAGGGTAGTTGTTTTGAAGAACATACCTCCTTCATCACTCCCTATCTTCTATGGGTTGGTCACAGAGGATCCAAACACCTTTATTTTTTATTTTTATGTGCTATGTCGAAGCTATGACTACACCATGGATGCTCATAGACTCAAATTATTTCCAGCCACACTAAAAGATGTTGCTCTGCGATGGTTCATGGGGTTGGGAAGAGATATTGTTCCTAATTGGAATACATTGAAGACAGAATTCCTAGAGAAATACCATGATTATTGTAGAGGCACAGATAGAAAGAGGAATGGCATCTTTAGGATGTCACTGAAATAAGATGAGTTGTTGGAAGACTACATTGAGAGTTTTTAGTTCTACCTCAAGAAATCCTATCAAAACAAGCTTCCTAATGAATACTTGAAATTGATATTTTTAAGGGGACTTCATGAAGACTGTATTGATTCCCTCAATCTCATTGGAGTAGGGGACATCTCACAATTACCCTTTAAAGAGGTTTGTAAGGTGTGTAGAAACTTCTCCAAGTCTTTCATCAAGAGGACCAAGCGAGGCATGACCTCTTCTCTCAACAAATCATCCACTAGAGTCTCAAGGGTAGAGTTGATAAATCTTCTATCAAACATGAAGGAGGACATCATTAGCCACTTATCTACCCAACTAGATACCCTCCATATCAAGAAGAAGCAAGAAGAAGTAGAGGCAACCTTTACAAATTTTTTCCCACACTGTCACTAAAAGAAGATTAATTGCAAGTGCAAGAATCTAGCCAATGTTTCTAAAGACAAGCAAAGGAAGCCAATGTTTCATGCCTTGGAAGATGGGGTAGGTCAAGTGTTTTACATTTCTCAACATAAACCATGGAAACCAAGTCAAGGTACGCCTCAAGATCCCTTGACCTATAATATGTCATTTCCAGGTAATAACACAAACTTCCTAAATTGGAACCCTCAATCCTAGACCAATGTGCAAAACTCACAATAGCCAATGCCCCAAGCCTTTGAAACATCGAAAATGGGTCAACGTTAAGTTTATGTTAAGAAACTAGGATCACTTTTTTCTTTCTATAAGATCATTTAGGATGCAAATCAACAAGGTAATTAGATTGACTTTCAACCATGAAGGTGAGCCAACCAGACCTAGATCTGCATATTTTGTGTGTGTGGGGGTCTTTAGAAAGTAATTGGAATTGATTTTCCTTTATTAACCTAATTAAACTATGTGCCCTAATATGAAAATGCAAGATTCTGACAATTGAGAAACTGTAATAGAGATTTGCAAGAAGATCTGAGAAAGTTAGAGATTTATGCACCTATCTTGTAAATTTGGAGTCAGCCTAAATAGGAGGACATTGCTGCCATAAGGCATCTATGTCCTTGTAGAGATATTTAAGTTTTTTTTTGTAGTCCTTTGATGCCAGATCTAAGATTCTTGGTTCTACTTGCAAATTTGTTAGATCATTGTCAGATAATTTTTAACGTGAGTTTCTGTAGCTTGAAAAGGCATAGAGTTGTGAATGCGACAATGGAAAAAATGAATCTTCAAGCTTCCCTCAATCCTCTCCAAACTTGAAACTTGAACATTCAAAGAGAAAGGCAGGGTTGTGTCATTTAGGGGCTTGCCTTAGTCAAACCTTGTGTTAGTGTTTCCACTTCCACAGTGGCAATGTGGTGCAGGAGAATGCGGGCAAACAGGCGATGCGTACCACCCAAAAACATCTTTGATTTTACTTTTACAAATTTGGTTTGTTTTCTTGATTAGTTTTCTTCAGTGCCTAAACCTCTTAAATTCTGCATCTTCATTGACACTCGAAGAATGTTGTCTCATAAAATCTTTGAAGGAAATGTAAATTGGTTGATGTAAATCCAAACTCTTCTTCCTATTGTCTTCATCCTCATGGTTTGAATGTGATGGAACTGGGTCTAGACGCTCATCAAAATATAAAATCAGTCGATATTGTAAGTTGCAACTACATTGGTAGATACATATGCAAGTGTGGAAGCAAAAACTGACACATTGGGTGAAGATTTTTGGACTCTATTGAAATTTTGATATTAACATTTAATACGCCCTTTACCTTCAAAATAGGGGGCCACCGATTAAGGATGCATTATGTTTTGAAATAAGATAACACTTAAGTTAGAAGGTTGCTGCTTGGAATTGGTATATATTCTTGTTTGAGAAACCAGACAAAAGGGAAGGCAAAGGGTTGAGCTTTGAGGCTACGAAATACAATTATGACAAAAAGGGGTGAAAGAATTGAAAAAGGTAGGGGAGTTTAGTCGAGCAGTTTGGAGTGGATTCGGTTGGTGAATACAAAGAAAAAAAGAAGAGAAAACTATGTACGTAGCTATGGGAGTATAGAGACGCAAGTGTAGAAAGTGAAGAGTCAGCTGTGTAAAGTGTGCACAACTTGGAGGAAAGAAGAAGCTCGGTGCAAGAAATTCAGAGCAAGCAGGAGTTTTGGGAAAATAAATTGAATTCCCAAGTGGGCCGGTGAGAGTAAGAGAGAGGCGTCATATTGGAGGAAGCTGGTGCAAATAGGTTTTAAAAGGCAATCTGCCTAGCATGAAGGAAGCCTGTAAAAGAGCCTAGAGCTCTCAAGTAAAGACATGAGATGAGAGTGGTATTGCAAATAGTACACACAAAGGTAAGATCATAGGAGATAGAAAGGGAAGCACCAAGTGAAGTTTGGTGCAGGCGCAGTAGTGAAAAGAAAAGAAGAGGCCTAAAGAGTCTTGTTTGTAATTGTTTTGAGATATTGTGTTGCAAAACTCAAATGTATTGAGTGATTTGGAATTTAATAAAATTCAATTTTTGTTTGCAATCTAAATTGTGTTTTGGGTGGCATGATTATGTTGCCTTGAAATTGTGAGATAGGTAGGAGGGATTTGAAGTTGTAAGTTTGAATTGGGTTGAATTGGGAAGTTTGATTTCCTTTGCATCAGAATGTCAATGATTGAAAAGATAAATGATAGGAAGGAATGATGAATCAACAAAGTGTTGTAACTCACCACCCTTCAATGGCTTCCTTGAAGGACTGAAGTCATGCACATCACCTCAAGGTCTTGGATCTTTCTTGAAATTGTTGAATTTCTTGGAGACCACAAAATGGTTTGCCTTCACAAATAATGATAACATAAATATACATGAACTCACATGTGATTTGACATGATGTTTGGATCTTGAATTACTACAATAATATTCACAAATGTTTCTCTTGACTAGCATGATAATGCTCTTGATGTTCACTTGTTTCTATATTTCTCTTGTTCTTGCTAGATAGATTTCAAATGATGCAATAACTAGGTATTTATCTAGGAATTTATTCAACTTCCCACAAATTAGATCCAGATAGCCAATGTTTATAACTTGAATTGGAAATGATAAAATATTGACACTGACGTATTCAAATTTGGGACTAGGCAAAATAGGGGGAAGTTTTCGCCATAGGGAATCTCTGTCCTAGCCTTATTTTTTGGCATTTAAGGTGTCAAGGACAAAGTATCAGATGAATGTATTTGTTTTGTGCTTTCAATTTGTTAGAAAAAGATAAAATAAGCCTCAAAATGTATAATTTAGGAAATTATAGGTTCAATCAGGTCCAATAAGTAAGGGGGAGAAAAACATAATGTGAAATTGTCAAGGGTGACAATTTTTGACACTAAATTTAACCCCCACTTTAGTGAGAGTATGAACTTATGCTCAAACTTAAACTAAAGTAGAAAATCTATATCAAGAGGGGTCTGATTTTCCAAATTTTGAAGAGATAGGATGACTAAGGATCAAAGGGGGGGTGCACAAGCCCCCAGGATCCAAGATCCCATGTCAAGACAACATAAGCACAAAAGAACACACACACGCAGTGAGACAACATACACAATACCAAAATAAATGCAAAAGGAGGGTATGGATAATCACATGTTAGCAAGTTGTGTTATGATATGATCCACACCAAAGGAATTCATGACTCACACAATATAAAAGTTTGATATTTTCTAGGTGAATCACAAACCAAAGGCAACACAGGATAGTGAAGTTCAATATTCACTAGGTGATCCCCAAAGACAAGGTAGCGAGATGAGAAACACATAAGGTCTAGTGAAGTTTGATATTCACTAGGTGTGTACCCATTGACAACCATACCAAAAATTATACTCCTTGATAACTCTGATAAGGTGCTAAAAAAATGATCAAGGTGTTATGCCAATGCATCACTAAGTTCAACACGTGTGAACAAAGTGAAGAAAAAATGCCAATGTCAATGCACCACCAAGCCAATGCATGTGAACAAAGTGAAGCAAAAATGTCAATGTCAACACACCACTAAGTCTAACACATGGGAACAAAGTGAGGCAAAAATACCAATGTAAATGCACCATTAAGTCCTACGCGTGTGAAAAAGTAAAGCAAAAATGCTAATGTATGCTCCCACCTTAAAGAAATTGCTAAGCACCATGTTGTGAGTAATTACTTTAAGGTAGAAAAATGATAGATGTCATGAAATGAAAAGGTCATGAAAGCTTATTTGGAAAGCTCTATGCCAATGATATGTTTCCTAATAAAGCTACGTCATGATAAAAGGGTTTCCCCCAAATGTAATGCAACAAACAAAATTTGAACACAGAGGGATCCATAGATCCAGGGTCAATATATGTCTTTTCTACAATGATATAATAGAGCTCGAAACTGACATCATTCCCCAAATACTCATAAAACAACAAACACAATGGAGGAATGTCACATAGATAAAAGAAAAACAAGTTTTTGGGTCAACATGGAAGAGACCTAAATGTATCAACACCTTGCATCGTCCCCAAAAGGAAAAACATGAGACAAAAAGAACAAAGTTTATGAAATATAGAAGAATGAAGATACAAATGGAAGAATTTCATGATAGATTCATTTCCTTTGTATCCTTGCACCAAAAAAGCAACAAGGGTCATCCAAATAAAACTCACAAACACAAAGAAACACCAAGCAAAACATGGAAGATCACATCATGTGCAAGCAAACACAAAAAATACATAAAGAAAACACCAGGAAGGAGCACTACACATGTGATCTGACCTAAAGCAAGTCATTTGCATCATAATCTTGCTTATCATATACAGAAGGTAGACAAATAGCCAAAGGGACTACAACAAGTGTCATATTAGGAGTATCTCCAGGTTCAACACGTGGTGGGTCACTCTCATTAGGAGGATCATCACGATTTCCCCCATCTAAATTCATAGACTTTGAAAACAACAAATTAAGCTAATTATGCAATTGCTCATCAATTTTAGAAATTTCATCTTCATCATCGAAGTTAATCACAATGGGAGGTTTTATGATAATGTCAATTGTATGTTCTTGTTCCATTTCTTATTTTGGTTCCATGTCTTTTTTTGGTGAAAGTTGTTATTCTTCTTGATTTTTTTGCCTAGGTGTTTGATTTCAAGGTGTTGTTTTGTTCTTTTCTTCCAATTGACGAGCGATAGCACAACGTCTATGGGTACGCTTTTTAGTATTTTTGTTTCTTCTTGAACAATTTTCAATTTGTGAAGGTATACGAGTGGGTTTCTCAACCATCAGTCTCTTTTCTTCTCTTAGGGGAGGAACTAAAGGGACCACCAAGGTGGGGAAACCATTGTCTCCTTAGGTCTATACACTTACTTTTTTTTTGGAGGCACAAATGGAATAATTTAATTGTCTCTTGACATTTTGTATGATATGGGTGGAGGAAATCTAACATAAATACCTTGATTACTTGGAAGGGCCTTTGCTTCGGGCATGGGTTCATCCACAACTGGTGGGGTAGGAGGAAAAACCATAGACTTATAATTCTCAGGTGGGATATTGGTAAGAGATAGTTCTTCTATGTGTTTTTCTTTAAAATGTTGGTATGACCTAAAAAATAAAACCTCACGAGGCTTTATAGGTTCCATAGCTTGAGGCCAAAATAAATCCAATGAGAAGTTTCCACAAGAGGACAAAGGATTAAACCCACTATGATGCACTGTAAAAATTTGGTTTTCAAATGGGAACTTTATGCACTTGTGCATAACTGATGGGATGACATTCATGGGGTGTAGCAATGGACATCCTAACTTCACATAGAATTGGTCTGATGTCGAGATGATGGAGAATGATACATCTATTTTTTTGGGTCCAAGTTTAAGAGGAAGGGTGATTGAACCTATCGTAGGGCAAGCAAAACCATCATGAATTTTAAACCATGCTTTCAATTGTTTATGAGAGTCTTGATAAAGTTCATGCACAAAAAATAATTCCTCAGTGATCACATTCTCTACGCACATGGGATTGATGAGTATCCCAATTGTAGGTTTTTCATTAATAAGTCTGATGATATAGAGAGGACCACTGGGCGAACGTATGGATACATCAATATGAGTGAAATAAATGTCAAGTAATAAAGTGGTTTGGCCCTTATGAGGTTGAACATCAATGAGAGTGACCATATCTTGTAGATCATCCTCATCATCACTCTTATCAATATCCTTATTATTCATGTCATCAATTTTATCAACATTCATATCATCATTCTTAACATCACAAGCTTGCACAAAGTTGGATGAATGGTTTGGCACTGGATTGGTGAAAATTTGTAAGTTTTGGCTAGGCGAGGAAACAAAATAATTCCATTGATCATTAACACCGCCCAACTAGATGTGATTAGAATCAACGAGGTCTTGCACTTGATGTTTAAGATGCATGCATCATTTTGTATCATGTCCATTTGTGGGATTATATTGACAAAAGGGTTTTGGATTGAAACTTAGAGATACAGGTTTGGTTGTGTCCACAAGTCTAATCGAAGGCAACTAGATTAAGTTCTTATTTAAAAGTTGCAACATGATCGAATGGAGAGAATTAGGCAGTTGGGTAAATTATCTATCTCTCAGTCTAAATTGGTATGGATTTGAACTTATGGCTACAACTTCTGGTTCAATGTGGTTGGTTGTTTGAGGTGTACTTATCTAGATAAATTTCTTATTTTTCTTTTTGAATGGTTGATAGTTGTTTTGAAGTACAAATTCATATTTCTCAGTAGGATTCAATGAAGATGTTTCTTCATACTGACTAACCAAATTCTAATAATCCCGAAGGGCTATACACAAGTGTATAAAGGATGGACATTTCATCAACAAGATTTTATCCCTTATTTATGGTTGCAAATTTTCAATGAGCACTCTTTGAACATCCACATCAGGAAGAGTAAGATAGATTTGTGAGTAAAGCAACTAATAGCACCCTATGAAGTCCGTTACCTTTTCATTTTTCTTTTGTTTGCATCACACTAAATTAGTTAATGTAATTTTAGGACCAATGTTTACTTGGAAATATTGTAGGAATGCATCAATAAGCTCATTAAATGAGTGGATTGAGTTATTCGGCAATGAACAAAACTATTCCAAAGTAATGTCTTTCAATGACCTAGAAAAAAGTTTATCCCATAACTTATCTTCGAAAATGAAGTCACTACACAAGGACGTATATGTTGATATATGATTTCTAGGGTCTCCTTTACCATTATACTTCTTGAATCGAGGTATCTCTATGTTTTGCGGCATAGGTGTTTTCAAAATTTCAAGTGAATGATATTTTCTTGACATATTGCAATGGTTATCCATTTTGGTTTTGGTTCAATGTTGTGATTTTTTGTTGAAGGGTGGTTACATTTATAAAATTTGGTTTATGATGGAATCATTGCTTGACATGTTTTAGGAATGTGATGAATGTGGTGGGATTGTATATGTGCTTTGTGGACTACTATGTTGCAAGTTTATGAGGGGGGATGAAATTTGAGGTGTAACATGTGAGGACTCAAAACCATAAGGATTCCCGCAGAAAGGCCTAAGGTTGGATTTATTCCAATGCTTTGTTTTATTATTGAAGTGACAATTGATTTGTGTATGTGGGAATAAAGGTTATAGATGTGGGGAGGGAGATTTGACTTCCTCCTTAACTTTGAGTGTATCCCAAAGCCTGAGCGCAACTAGCCATTATAGGTATGTTAACATCAACTATATGGGATAGGCTACACAAAAACTCTAATCCTTAAGCATCATTAATTAGTTTCCTCAAGTTATCCACTATAGGAACCATTAGGCCAGCTAGATATTCAATGCTCAAATAGTCTTGAAGTTCCTTTAGATATTTGTCCATTTTTTGAGTTTGTTTCTAGGAACATGGGCAACAACAGTCTCAACATCCGTAAAACTGGTTGATTTTAAGGTTGTCATTGGTATGGTATCATTAGGAATAGAGTCCAAAATGGGTTGAGTATTGACAACACTTTTCATGAAAGAGTTGGAAGACTCGGGATCCACAATGGATGTGACAATAGCACGAGATGCCATAAGTCTACAACTACGTCTCACTAAAGTATTGGTAATAGGAAACTAGGTTGTGAAGCTCATGTGAGTTTAAAAACACTAAGTGTACCCACTATGAACACAAAAATATAAAACATACATAGAAAAATATTTAGAAACTAGAATTAGACAACAAAAGCATATAAAGCACACAGAAAAAAATCTGTGAAAAATGTGTTTGAGCCAACAGTAGTAGGAAAAAGCTGCCCTAGGGCTCTCTATCTTGGACAAGGATCTGGAAAATTCAAAATTTGATTATGTATGATATTGCTTAATACTTCTAGGTGTGTTTGCAAATAGGTCTGAAAGTGAATATTTTTCAAGAATTTGCTTAATTTAAGACAGTGTAACTCAAATGCAAATGTGTAACAATGCTTGAACAACAAATGACAATTGTGAATGCAGATATGACCTAATTGACTAAAACTAATCTTATTGCAACCTATGATGCAATATAATATGATTTTTTTTGAATTTTTTTCTTTTATGATGCAAAAATGAAACCTTAAGTGAACAATGCAAAACAATGCAATACAAAACTTAGATCTAGAGTAAAATTTCAAATTGTAGAAGTTTTATGATGTTAAAATGTCACATTCACCAAAATGAAACATCGAAAAAGGGAGGACCTTAAGTTTATGTTAAGAACCTAGGATCACTTTCCATTTTTATATAAGATCATTTAGGATGCAAATCAACGAGGTGATTAGATTAACTTTCAACCATGAAGGTGAGCTAACCATACCTGGATCTGCATCTTTTTGTGTGTGTGTGGGTTTTTGGGAAGTGATTGGAATTGAGTTTCGTTGATTAACCTAATTAAACTATGTGCCCTAATTTAGAAATGCAAGATTCCAACAACTAAGAAATTGTAACAGAGATTTGCAAGCAAATATGAGAAAGGCAGAGCTTTGTGCACCTGTCCTGTAAATTTGGAGTTAGCTTGAATAGGAGGACATTACCATCATAAGCCATCTATATCCTTGTAGATATATTTAAGTTCTATTTTTGCAGTACTCTAATGTTGGATTCGAGCTTCTTGATTCTTCTTACAAATTTATCAGATCATTGTGAGATAATTCTATAGGTGAGTTTTCGTAGCTTGTCAAGGTGTAGGGTTTTGAATGCAACAATGGAAAAAATAATCTTCAAGCTTCCCTTAATCCTCTCCAAACACAAAAAAGAAAAGTGAATATATATATATATATATATATATATATATATATATATGAAAAAATGAAAACATAAACTATCATGCTATTGCATTTCATTTACATAATCATATAAAGAAAATTGTATTGTTACTGTTTAACTGATATCCCAATATCAAAACAAGATAAAATTATTTTTAGCATATAATTGATTAAGCTAAATAGAGAACTGTGAGAGAATAGGGTCAAAGAACCTCATCTAATTCTTACTGTCTTCCAATCCTTGGCATGCCACCTACAAGAGGGAGAGAATCATCTAGGTGCTTTACCTCCAACCTTGGACTTAAGTGGTCCCCTGTTCACCTTCCTGACTGGAAGTGGCTCTACCCTTCAACGAAAGGTTTGTTGGGAACCCTCTTAGTTTTCCATTTGAGCCCTGGTGTTGTGTCCTACTCAACTAACATTGTCGTACTACCATGGATACCTCCAACCAAGCACGACAACTCTAGCTAGCTAAGCAATTGAGTCAAGTTGAATTGACAAGTGCAATCAATGGTTCTTGCACTTATTATGGCCATAGTTTATGTATAATTGTACAAATGCTTCTAAAGTGTAGTCGTGGTTCACCCACGCTTCTTGACTTGGAAAATGCTACTGACCTAGAGCATACCAGAGCTACCTACTCTGCCCCACACATAAACACAAAAGAAATAGTTCATTGGGTTTGGACTCCTTCAAAACCCTTATGGAAATAGACAAGGATAAATTTTCAAACTAGGGCACACTTACCCCTTTAAGATTCATTTTCATGTATACCCGAAATATGAGGCATGAGCCTCAAATATTGGCTTCGGCCTCTAGTTCATGTTTATATTAACACTTTAGGATTCTTTCCTGTATAACTTAACCTGAATGGACAAACTTCAAAAGGATAGCTCTTTACTGAAGAATCCTTACCGAAGATTTAGGACTCAAGAAAACATTAGTAGGGTTTGAACCTTAGTTTTGACAACTCAGTTTTTGGAATAAAGACTTTCTAGAACTCATAAAGGTTGAGCATTTAAATAGAATTTACTTTTAAATGTGACAACCTTGCCACCTTGCACCACTGTGCTCCATACTGGTTCTTATCACAGTTTGAGAAACATTTTATCCTTAATAGATTTTAAAACAAGCACATCTACCAACCTTACCTAGGTCAATTCGTACAAGCTTTCTAAGCACTTTATAGCTCTAGCAAAAGCACGACCTCAAGGCTCTTTCTTCTAGATAAAAGAACAAAACAACTATCGATTAATAGATTTAGCAACTATTATGACTCTTCTAAAAAACAAGATCCTCTTCAAGAGGAATTTAAACATGTATCAAATAACAATGGAGCATCAACTTTGGTTTCCTCCTTTCAAATTCATAAAATCAAATAACAAAACTAACTTTATTAGATAGCATAAGCTTTAGCTTTTGCAACAAGTTTCTAGCTTCAACTCATTTAAGCCTCTAATTACCATTTTCAAACAATTCAAAAAATAGAAAAGACCAAAAAGATAGACAACATGCTTTATATTTAGCTCTTAAAAGCTTCTAACCACCAACTTGCAACATTTCAAGTGGTGGTAAAATAACAATGAAAATGAATGATTACATGCATAATATACAACTCTTAAAAGCCTCTAAGTCGTTGCTCTTAATCACAAAAAATGGTAAATGAATATAATTGAGAGATTACATGCCTTCTACAAATTGGGTGGGCGAGTGTCACTGAATAATTAGTTGTGGTTGACCCAAACAACACTATAATACCGGTTTCACTTTTCAACTAACAACTCCAACTATAGTAGCCTCTTCTCCTTCAGCTAAAGAAATAATGTTACAATTCCAAGCATTCACGTTGCTATCACAATTCCAAGCATTCACAATTCCAAGCATTCACGTTGCTCAACCATGTCAACCAGCTAAGAGTGTAAAAGCTCAGCAATAATGTTACACAACAAAAGGAAAATAATAATGTTCCAGCTGATAAAGACAAGCTGATTAAATATTATAAATAACCCCCGTTAATCTAGCATCAATATTCATATATATCCTTGCCTTGACCAAGAGCGAGGAATGCAAAATATGTAGCAAAAATTAGAAGCTAAGCCTAACCGCTAAGGTTATGTGGGAATATTTTTATTAATAGCAAGATAAATGACCATTTATCGATTTCCTTAATCGATCTTACCTTAAGAAAGGAGATGAATACATATTATCCCAAAATCCACTGAATATTGCCTTTATACATTGGCTTATCCCCACCGCCCATAGGTGGTTTAAAAAGAAAACAATATAAAGATTTGATAACCCTTTAGTAAGCATAAATAATACAAGCAAAAATTTGATGGTCAAAATCAGTTTTTGGCCTTTTAACATATGAATTTAGTTAGCATTTTTATGCATTGAGCACTCTAACTTTCAATTGGCTTGTAAGCCAATTTTATTAACACAAATAAGTCAGTGATAACTTGCAACCATATGACTTAGTTACTAGTAGCTACGACATTATAAATTGTGTCATCTTGGCATTATTGCCAAGGATAAAATATCATGCCACTACGTTAACAAGATAGTGTGAGTAAATATATAAATATATGTACATGCATGCACGTGTTCATTTATGCGCACATAAACATACATGCATGTTTGCAAACGTAACAGTTCTATCTACACACATGCACATGCATCCATGTATGCATACACAAACTCGTGTATGCATAGGTTAGCTTCCCACCCAACTACATATGCTTATATACGCATTCACTTAGACTTAAACTTATGATGGAAAGAGAAACACATAAAAAGAACACAAACCCTAATATGCCTTTTATCAAAAAGCAAAAAACAAGATAAACTAACCCTAAAAGGCTTACTTCAAGCATCCCAAGACTTGACTAATACCTAATAGGGTTGATAGTTATTCAAACCTAACTTTGGCACAAATGGAAAACCACATTCTTCCCTACTTCACCTCTCTCCCAAATGATACTCCCCCATAGTCGAACTGGAGGCACTTGGTTCAACCTACATCATCACTCAGAAAACAAGGGTAATTAGCCTAATAAAAATATAGTTACATCATCATATTACATTCATTCTATCATCTACTTAATCAATAAGAAATGAATTGCATAAGCATTATTTCTTTTTCATGGAAACAAAGCATCCATAGTTTAACCAAAAACCGAAACAAAACATTGCATAATTTTCATCATAGCATCATTGATTTTTAGAGTTTATAATATTTCATTGCAAATTTTACTGAAAGTAAAAGTAGTCTTTTGAAAACTAGGGTGGGATGTAACATCTCCTCCCCCTTAAGCATCATCGTCCTTGAAGATGAGTAGTTTCAAACATAAACAAAAAGTAAAGTATTTATAGAACATTCTCATAATCTCTTAAGAGATGTGGAAATCTTTGTTTAATGTCTTAGTAGTCTTTGTAGGTAGAACTATCTTCAACATATTGGTCCCATTGGACCTCTCACTGGAACACATCTTTGTTATGTAGGCAAATCCTATGCATTTTGAGTACCCTGAGTGGTTCGATAGTGACCACTCTTGGATCTTGAACCTGTAGTACATTCCAATCAATTACATGATTATTACTAGGTATATATATTTTTAGATATGATACGTGAAATACATTGTGCATCCTATCAAGCGTTGGTGGTAGAGAAATATGGTAGGTGATTGGGTTGACTTCCTCAAGAACCTCAAATAGTCAAACATAGGAAGGAGCTAGCTTTGATGACTTTCCAAACCTAATTGCACTTTTCAGTGGATTCACTCTCAACAAAACCTTTTCCCTCACTATGAAATATCTGGGTACTTGTTTAGTATCGACGTAACTCTTTTTCCTATCATTGGATTTTGCTAGTCTCTTTTTGATCATCCTGATTTGTTCTTCCATTTTTGAAAGCATTTATCGACCAAGGCTAATCCTATCTTCTAGCTTATCCTAGATTATAGGAGTTTTGAAATTTCTCCCATATAATGGTTCAAATGGATCCATTTCGATCATTGAATGATATGAGTCATTATAGGCAAATTCCACAAGCGGAAGGTAATCCTCCCACTTGTATTGTTGATCCATACAATATACCTTCAAAAGGTCTTCTAAAACTTGATTCATCCTTTTTTTCTGACCATCTGTCTTAGGGTGGTATGAAAAACTTATGTTTAATTGGGTCTCAAGGGAGGTGAAAAGAGTTTTCCAAAATCTGGAGGTCATCCTTGCATCCATATCTGAGATAATCTTCTCAGGAACACCATACAATTTGAAAACCTCCTGAACAAATTTGCGGGCTATGATGGGTGCCCCATCAATCAAATTTCCTAGAATAAATTGTATCACCTTAGTCAATTTATCCACCACCACTAGAATTGTATTATGCCTATTTTTGGACATAGGAAGTCCTTGTTTGAAATCCATACTGATTACTCTCCATTTCCATTCAAGTATTTCGTGTGGGTATAGAAGTCCTATAAGGTGTTGATGTTCAAATTTCACCCTCTAGAATTCCAGACATTTTGCCACATATCTAGCGACATCCCTTTTCATTTCATTCCAAAAGTACAATGGATTGATATTAGCCAAAAGCTTTGTCACCCCAAGACATCCCAAATATGGTGTGGCATGAGTTTCTCTTAAAATTGTGTTCCTTAACTCACCCGAGTCAAGAATGTACATTCTTCCCATATACCAAAGTAGACCATCTGAGTCAAATTGAAACCCATCATATCTAGGGTCTTGAGGATTATCCAACAGGGCTTGTTTGAATTTTTTGTAGTATTCTTCCCCACTGGACTGTTGTAGCACTTGACTATGAAAACTAGTTCACACCGACAACAAGGAAGAAATATACCTCCTTCTACTAAGAGAATTTGCTAGTTGGTTCTCTTTCCCTTTCATATAATTAATTTTAAAGTCATAATCAGGTATTAACTCATGCCATCTTCTTTGCCAAGTGTTTAGATTAGGTTGTGTAAATAAATGACGCAAACCTTGGTGATCAAACCTTAATTCAAAGGGTTTACCCAATAAATAATGCTACCACATCTGCAATGCATGCACAATTGTTGCTAATTCTAGGTCATGAGGTGCATAATTTTGCTCGTAGTTCTTTAGTTTCCTAGACTCATAGGCTATCACTTGCCCATCTTGCATGAGTACACCTCCTAATCCTTCTCCTGAAGCATCATTGGTGACTACAAAATGTCCCTCAGGATCGATCATTTTTAGAATTGGTGCCATAGTCATTTTCTCTTTCAATATATCAAAAGCCTCCTGACATTTCTCCATCCATTTGAATCTCATCCCCTTTTTCTAAAGTGAGGTAATAAGACATGCAATTCTAGAGAAATTTGCAACGAACCTCCTGTAATACCCTGCCAGACCCATGAAACTGCGAACTTCTTGCATCTTTTTCGGCTCTGGCCATTCCAAGACTACCTTTATTTTAGTTGAATCTACCATGATCCCTTATGCAGAGATGATGTGCCCTAGGTATTGTACTTCCTTCTAGAAAAATGAGCACTTGGATAACTTTCCATATAAATTATTCTCTCTCAAACGCTACAGTACAAATTGTAAGTGCTAGAGATGCTCTTCCTCGCTTTTCGAGTATATCAAGATATCATCAAGAAAGACGAGCACAAATTTGTCTAGGCAATCTCAGAATACACTATTCATTATATTCATGAACGTTGTTGGCACATTCGTTAGACCAAATGGTAACACTATAAACTCATAGTGCCCATACCTTGTTCTAAAAGTGGTTTTATGAACTTCTTCATCCTATAGTCTCAATTGATGGTATCCTAATCACAAATCAATCTTAGAGAATACCGCCGCCCCTCACATTTGATCGAAGAGATCATCTATTTATTTTTTATTATGGCATTATTGAGCACTTGGTAATAGATTCACAACCTTAGAGTGCCATCCTTCTTGACAAAGATTATCGGTGCTCCCCAAGGTGAGACACTAGGTCATATTAAACCTTTATCCAAAAGTTCCTACAATTGCTCTTTTAGTTCCATTAATTCAGTAGTAGTCATCTGATATTGAACTTTGGATATTGGCTTTGATCCAGGTATGATATCAATGGAAAAATCAAATTCCCTTTTGGGAGGTAGTCCGGGTAATTTATCAAGGAAAAAATCTGCAAAATCCTGAAGGTAAGGATATTTATCCAATTTTGAACCCTTCTTTTTTGAAACTCCCTCAACCCCCTTTTCTGGTGTTTTCTGAGATTCATAAAACATTAGGTCATCAAAGAAAATAATTTCTTGGTTCTCCCTTGGATCCTCTAATTCTTCCATTTTAACTGCAAACATTTGGCAACCCCTTCATTTGGCTCTCTTAAGTTGTATTGTAGAAATTTGCCTTAACTTGACCATTCTTGCAGTTCATTGAATGAGCACTTTATTCCCTAAGTCATCTAAGCATTCGACTGTTTAGTGAAATAATCCACTTTTTCTCTGTGTTTCCATAGCTATTTTATCCCTAATATGACATCATAGGATCCTAGGGGAGCCACGTAGAGGTTAACTTTTATCAAAAAATTAGGAAGTCTACCCTAGCTTCGAACATACACTACTCTACTTGAGCCCTTGGCTGATTTGCATATTTGACTGACCATGAGTTTTGCATAAATCCAACCTTTCTATAATTTTTACTTAATACTTTAAGCGATACAAAGTATTCTATTGCTCCAATATTGATTAAAATAGAAATAGGTGTGCCAAACAACATATCTATGGTCTTGATAGGGGTTATTTGATACTCTACTTGTCTATTATCCAGTACAGTGTGGATTCGCTGTTGAAACATGGCTTCCTAAGAAGGTAGAGGATTTCCTCAAGGTGGAGGACCTGATGTGTTGGTGGGGCACCAATTTGCATAATGTTCCCCGCCACAAGTAAAGCAACCCCCAGGCGGCCCTCACCTCTTAGCAAGTTTTTTGGAAGCTTCTTGATTCCTTTTACTATTATTGTTTTGATTGCCTCCATTCCTCTTGTCCCTATGACCTTCACCCTTATTCTCATGGTGACCCTTGTCCCCTTTTCACTAAAAATATGATTTCTCTCCGTTCTTATTGAAGGGATAGGAAGACTGAGTCCAATTGTACTTCTTTTGGTTTTTCTCCCTATAAGATGCCAAGGATTTAAGTCTTTGTTCCTGCTTAATTGATTTCTTGTAAACTTGGTGCATTATGGTGGGACCATGTATATCTACCTCTCCACCTATCTAGGCATTTAGCCCCATGATGAAATTCTTGATACGAAATCTCTCATCTGCTTGATGTTGGGTTACATACTTAAGGAGATGAGCAAACTTTTCCCATAATTGATTAAATGTTAGGTCCCCTTGTTTTAGGTTGTGGAAATCCATCATTTTCTAGTCATAAAATAGTTGGGGTAACCACCTTTGTCTGAAGATGGCAAAAAATTCTCCCATGTTAACCTTTTTTCATTTATGCCCAATTCCATTTTCTTATTCGTCCACCAAGTGGGCGCTTCCCCAGCCAGTTGAAAGGCTCCCCACACTACTTTTGTAACTTCGGATTAATTGTGAATCTCAAATTATTTCTCCATCTCAACCAACCAAGCCTTAACAGCATCACCAGAGTCTGATCCGCCAAACTTTGGTGGGGTTACTTTCTTCATATCTCTGGATAATTTTCGATCCAACTGCTCTCTATCCATTTCATGCAATTCGAACCCTGAGTGTGTGTCTTCCTACTCACTCTAATTGGTACACACATAGTGAATTCTTGTGTCGCCTTCTAAAGTTGGCTCTTTACTAGCCCTTTCCCTCTCAAGGTGGTCTACTATATCCCTCGTCTCCTACAAGAGAGCTAGGATCTAATCTAATTTGGCTTCCATTTTCCCTGAGGTTTGACCTACCTCATGCTTGCTAACTTCTACTTGAAGTTTTCAATTTAAGGTTTTTTATTAGTCTAAGCATGGTTATCTCCATTTTACACATAATCACTACTTAGCATTCCACACACACTTAAAGAAAGATGAAACATTTAACACTAAATTATAAATTCATTTCATTTTCAAGAAATTTCTACACTTTATTCATTATCAAGTTTTAAAACAAGGGTTTTCTTTCATTTTAGAGTGAGGGGTGTGTATTCTTGTGACTCATCAAAACTGATGACAATACTTTTCATTGGTTGATGCACAAGTAAGTGCTCATCCATTTTCCTTGGTTGCTTAGATGGGTTGTTTACACTATTCTCACCATGTACATGTTGTGAAGAAGATGGTTTATTATCCAGCTTTGCCTAGATTCTTGCAGCCCATCCTTCGGCCTGTTTGATCTTTGCCCTAACGGTCTTGATGTGTTCTATAGCATGGGAATTTTTTTTTGTTTCCTTCAACCACTCCTCGCTATCCATGTTGGTCCCTTCAACCGACTTGGTCAGAGATTCTCACTCCTTTTTTCCTTTTAGGTAATGCTCATTACCAGCTATGTACTTACAAGTAGTTTGTTTGGTACACACCATTCTGGCACAAGGTGATCAAATTTTAGTCTTATAATTCATGCGCAATACTTACACAATGAGCTCATAGGCCTGTGTGTTTAATCTGGATGCTCTAATACCACGTGTAACAACCAATATCCTTCTGGCATAGATTAACTAAGAGTTTTCACCAAAAGGTTAAAACATAAACAAGAAAAGTGTTTTTTTTTTTGAAAACATGAAAACATAAACTATCATGTACTACTGCATTTCATTTGCATAATCATATAAAGAAAATTTCATTGTTACTTTTTAACTGATATCCCAATATCAAAAACAAGATATAAATATTTTTAGCATATAATTGATTAAGCTAAATAAAGAACTATGAGAGAATAGGGTCAAAGAACCTCATCTGATTCTTATTGTCTTCCAAGCCTTGGCATGCCACCTGCAAGAGGGAGAGAATCATTTGGGTGCTTTACCTCAAACCTTGGACTTAAGCGGTCCCCTGCTCACCTTCTTGATTGGAAGTGGCCCTACCCTTCAATGAAAGGTTTTTTGGGAACCCTTTTAGTTTTCCATTTGAGCCCTAGTGTTGTGCCCTGCTTAACTAACACTGTTGTACTACCATGGATACCCTCCAACCAAGCACAAAAACTCTAGCTAGCTAAGCAACCGGGTCACGGTGAACTGACAAGTGCAATCAATGGCTCTTGCACTTACTATGGCCATAGTTTATGTACAATTGTACAAACACTTCTAGAGCATATTCATGGTTCACCCACCCTGCTCGACTTGGAAAATGCTACTAACCTAGAGCATACTAGAGGCACCTACTCTGCCCCACACGTAAACACAAAAGAAATAGTTCACTAGGTTTGGACTCCTTCAAAACCCTTTTGGAAATAGACAAGGATACATTTTAAAACTAGGGCACACTTGCCCCTTAAAGATTCATTTTCATGTATACCCGAAATATGAGGCATGAGCCTCGAATCTTGGCTTCGGCCTTTGGTTCATGTTTATCCTAACACTTTAGGATTCTTTCCTATATAATTTAACCTGAATGGACAAAATTCAAAAGGATAGCTCTTTACTCGAGAATCCTTAGCGAAGATTTAGGACTCAAGAAAACCTTAGTAGGGTTTGAACCTTTGCTTTGACAACTCAGTTTTTGGAATAAAGACTTTCTATAACTCTTAAAGATTCAATATTTAAACAAAATTTACTTTTAAATGTGACAATTTTTCCACCTTGCACCATTGTGCTCCATACTGGTTCTTATCATAGTTTGAGAAAAAAATTATCCTTAAAAGATTTTAAAACAAGCACATCTACCAACCCTACCTAGGTCAAATCATACAAGCTTTCTAAGCACTTTACAACTCTAGCAAAAGCACGAGCTCAAGGCTCTTTATTCTAGAGAAAATAACAAAACAACTATCGATTAACAAACTTAGCAACTATTCCGGCTCTTCTAAAACACAAGCTCCTCTTCAAGATGAATTTAAACATGTATCAAATAACAATGGAGCATCAACTCTAGTTTCCTCCTTTCAAATTCATAAAATCAAATAACCAAATTGGGTTTATTAGATAGCATAAACTTAAGCTTTTGCAACAAGTTTCTAGCTTCAACTCGTTTAAGCCTCTAACTACCATTTTCAAACAATTCAAGAAATAGAAAAGACTAGAAAGAAAGACAACATGCTCTATATTCAGCTCCAAAAAGTTTCTAACCACCAACTTGTAGCATTTCAAGTGGTGATAAAAGAACAACAAAAAGGAATGGTTACATGCATAATATACAAATCTTAAAAGCCTCTAAGTTGTCACTCTTAATCACAAAAAATGGTAAATGAATATAATTGAGAGATTACATGCCTACTACAGATTGAGTGGGAAAGTGTCATAGACTAATTAGTTGTGGTTGAGCCAAAAAAACACTACAATACTAATTTCACTTTTCAACTAACAACTCCAACTATAGTTGCCTCTTCTCCTTCAGATGAAGAACTTATAAAGTCATTGATTTCCTTAACTTATCCCAGAATACAATCTTTCCAACCCTTACAAAATTCATAAGAATTGTATATATATAGGTCGATCCAAAAATAGTACCAAGAATTGGTTGCAAAATAGTTCTAAAACCCCCCAAACTTTTACCACCGTCGCCTAAGAATGGACATTCCAATTATTGGTAAAAATCAATTTAAAAAAACTGAGTGCTCTCAAGGGTGGGCGAACTACCATTTTCCTCATGACAAGTAAATATTTTGTTACACCAAGGCAATCAAGAGTCAGTTATCAAGAGTGGTTGTTATCACAATTCCAAGCATTCCATGTTGCCTAGCCACGTCGACCAACTAAGAGTGTAAAAGCTCAACAATAATGTTATGCAGCAAAAGGAAAATAATAATGGTCCAACTAATAAAAACAAGCTGATTAAATCTTATAAATAACCCTCGTTAATCTAGCATCGATATTCATATATATCCTTGCCTTGACCAAAAGCGAGGAATGCAAAATATGTAGAAAGAATTAGAAGATAATCCTAAGCCGCTAAGGTTATGCGGGAATATTTTATTAATAGCAAGATAAATGACCATTTATCGATTTCCTTAATTTATCTTACCTTAAGAAAGGCGATGAATACATATACTAGCTATTGCACTTTGTGCAATGGGTACGCCGAAGAGGTGCGAAAGGTCAATTAGGAAAAAATTGGTTTATTTTTTACACACATTAGTGTAGTAAATAAGATCAATTGACAGATCATTTAGAAAATAGTTTTAATAATAATAATATTATTATTTTATTATAGAATAATATTTATTCAATATTTTTCTTTCAAATATCTAAATTATTCTATATAAATTAAAAAAAAAAAATTGTTTTAAATATATTATTATGTATAAAAAATTACTTTAATAAAAAATATTTATTTTTTCAATTATCTAAATTATTCTATACAAATTAAATTAAAAAAATGTTTTTAAAATTGTTTTAAATATATTATTATGTATAAAAAATTACTTTAATAAAAATGATTTAATATTTGTTTCTTTGTGTGAAAGGTCAATTAGGAAAAAAATGGTTTATTTTTTAAACACATTAGTGTAGTAAATAAGATCAATTGATAGATCATTTAGAAAATGATTTTAATATTATTATTATTATTATAAAATAATATTTATTCAATATTTTTCTTTGGATTATCTAAATTATTATATATAAATTCAAAAAAAAAATTGTTTTAAATATATTATTATGTATAAAAAATTACTTTAATAAAAATGATTTAATATTTGTTTCTTTGTGTGAAAGGTCAATTAGGAAAAAAATGGTTTATTTTTTAAACACATTAGTGTAGTAAATAAGATCAATTGATAGATCATTTAGAAAATGATTTTAATATTATTATTATTATTATAAAATAATATTTATTCAATATTTTTCTTTGGATTATCTAAATTATTATATATAAATTCAAAAAAAAAATTGTTTTAAATATATTATTATGTATACAAAATTACTTTAATAAAAATTATTTAATATTTGTTTCTTTCAATTATTAATTTTGCTATATAAATAAACAAATTTTCAATAAAATTGATTTTAAAATATTATTATTAGTATTAAAAAAATTACAATATAAATAAATATAATATGAAGTCGTCTACTTCATCATTAGTTATGAATATAATTATATTATGAATCAAAAAAACAATATAATTATACTATTATTTTAAAAAGTAATTTACAGTATATAAAATTTAATATCTAATAGTATACTTTGTAGTGTATAAAATATAATTCAACGTAAAAATATTTTAATTTTGACTTAAATTTTTAAATATAAATCCCTTTATTTCCGAACAAAAGAGGACAATGTATTTTTTATAGGTCAGTGAAATCTCTGCCATGCCTCTGGGATAAAATAAATGTTTCGTCTCGGGGTTCGATTTTTAATTTTTCTTCCGACCACTTTTTTCCTCCCAAATTTTATACAGCCACCACAAAAGTCTGGAAGCGTGCCGTGAAATTGACGTGGAAAACGGTGAAAGTACTATTTTGTCTGCGAAAATAACCGGTTATAAAAGCTGCAGTTAAAAAAAAAAGTGAACTTTCACGGTGAGAAAAAACAACTCGATGCTTCAACCCCCTTGCAACGGTTATCAACGATTTTCGGCCGTCCACGGAGAAAATAAGCTCGGAAAGGCGAAGCGACAGCGGCGGGGAAAGCAAAAAATGACGGACGGCTGAGATTCATTTTAATGTCAACCAGGCCTGCTGTGTTTCGACGTTTGGCGAAATGAGCTTGACTGCATGGTTACCTTCGGCGTAATTACTAGAAATCACTTAATATTGCTACGGTGAAACATCCCCACCGCCTATAGGTGGTTTAAAAAGAAAATAATTTATAAAGATTTGATAACCCTTTAGTAAGCATAAATAATACAAGCAAAAATTTGATGGTCAAAATCAGTTTTTGGCCTTTTAACATATGGATTTATTTAGCATTTATATGCATCGAGCCCTCTAACTTCCAATTGGCTTGTAAGCCAATTTTATTAACACGAATAAGTCAATGATAACTTGCA